>JAPDKR010000032.1:0-293958 GCA_027569675.1 Penicillium crystallinum | reverse complement strand
AAGTAATTATACTAATTACTAATATATTTTTATTTAGAGGGATACTATAATAAGTATACTATTTATATAATAAGATTAAGAAAAGGATATCCTTTAGTTTCTTATACTAAACTAACTATTATTCTATCTAATTAAGTATCTATTATTTAAATATCTTATCTATAAAGTATAATCTATCTTATCCCCTCTAATAATCCTATTAGCTAATACTATCTATTACTAATTAACGTATTTCACTACTAAGCGGCCACTACCACCGAGTAGCCACCCCTAACTAAAACGCGTTAATTAATTTAAACCCTACTTCTTTAACCACCTACTATACCACTAATACGCTCTTAATCCTCTAAAAATTTAATAGAGTAAGAGGGTAGGATCTTACTAGCTATTAAAGCTTTTTAAAATAGAGATATCGGCTCTATTACTCTTACTATAAGTACTTTTAATATCCTACGTATAACTCTCCGCCGCTAAATTAATAGAGTATAAAGCCGCGCGGATTCTCGTGTAAATTCGTTTAAATTAATAGAAACTAAAGAGTAATCTCTTAAAAAATAGATTCTCTCTATAGATCTACATAGAGTAGCCCCCTAGCCCTCTATAGTATAAGAAATAGTAGATATTCTTCTTTAAAAGCGTAGAACTACCCTAGTTCTTTTAGTTAGCTAAAATTAGGTTACGAAATTCGTGAAATAATATCCTCTTCTTTCCTCTCGATTCTCGAAACGGTATAACTATAAATATATGAAATACGAAGACCCTAAAATCATTAGGGAGTGGTTTAATTTAATTTAAAAGATAATTATTTAATTTAGAATCGACCCTAATAATATCTATAACTTTAATAAGACTAGTTTTATAATAGGGTTGACTATAACTATAAAGGTTATTATAAGGAGTGAATACTATAGTCAGTAAGCGCTTTTATAGCCTAGAAATCGAGAATAGGTGACTATTATTAAGTGTATAAATACTTCTAGCTAGGCCCTCCCGCTATATATAATTTTTAAAGGTAAAGTCTTTATTAAATCCTAGTTTAATAGTCTCTTAGAGGACTAGTGATTTAAGGTTAGTCCTAATAGATAGACCTTTAATAAAATTAGACTTTATTAGCTTAAAAAGCTCTTTATTCTTAGTACTTTATATATAAAGGGGGTATACCAGCTTTTAATACTTAATAGCTATAGAAGTTATTTAATACCTTAATTTAATAAAATTTATAAGTAAAATAAGGTGATACTAATCTATATACTAATATATTTATCTTATCTTTTATAACCTCTAGATATTAGTTATTTTATAGTATTAAAATAGATATATAGTTGAATAGTTAAAATTAAGATATAGAATAGAATTAACTATATTAATAAGCTTAACTTCCTTAAAGTATACCCCTTTATACGAATTAAAGCTTTTAAATCGGAGATAATTAAGAATAGCTTTAGAGTAGCTAGTTTAGTCCCTTTTAAACTAGAGAGAGTGATTTTAAAGCTTAATATTCGGCTTTAAACCCTAACCCCCCCTCTAAGTAGGGGGAGTAAATTAAGCCGGAATTTTACTCTAAAAACCCCTTTTATAGAGAAAGAATTACGTTATTAAGCTTTATTAATTAAAGCTTTACTTTATATAGGATCTTAAAGCTAGGCTTCTGTAAGACTGGGTTTTAGGTCGAAAGTCCCGACCTGGACCTAACCTAGTCTGGGTCTAGGTCGAAAGTCCCTAACCTAGACCTAACCTAGACCTAGTCACTAGGGCCCCAGAAAACCTAATGAAACCTTAGTTCGACCTAGTTTGTATATAAAATTTAGTATAATCTTTTAAATAATATACTGTTATTTTCCTTTGTTATAGTTTTAATATTGAAATACTTTAATTTTCACTATAAAGATAAGGTAAATTATAAGAAATCTTATTGTTTTTATAAGAAGTATATCTTATTTAAGGTTAATTACTTTATAAATTACTTAATTTTATATAGGAAGGTAATGCCTATTAGCTGATTGGAATCTAGTAAGAATATAAAGTATATCCGCTCTATGAATATATATCTTTAACCTCTATTACTAGGATAGTAGAGTTTCTGACTATAGTTAGAAAAATTTAGTCTTTGACTACAGTTAGAAATTTAGTCTTTAAAGAGATAGAGAGGCTTTTATCTATATTTAGATATTCTAATCTTTATATAACTTTTATTAAGGTTTACTAAATGATTAGAGTGGATATACTATAGTCTAAGGTAGGGTAGGATAAGAATTTTTAGAAAGTTTTGATTAAACTAGGGTAGGAATTAGGGTTTAACTAGGTTACCTAGGTTATAACTAGGTTATAACTAGGTTATAACTAGGTTAACTAGGTTATAACTAGGTTATAACTAGGTTTTCTTAGGGGGTTTACTAAAGACCTATAATAATAAACTAATTAAAGGAGTATAATAATTTACTCTACTTAATATATTAATAATCCTAGATACTCCTATAGCTTAAGTCCCTTTCTACTTTTATATATTAAAGACTTCCTCCTCTTATATATATTATTTATCTTTCTAATACTATATCTTAAAGCTAACTTTCTGATTTTCTATTATCCCTCTTAGGCCTTGACAAGTCACGCGGTACTGGTACCGCGGTACCAGTACCGTCACAGTACCAAGGGTCTACTCCGGTCTCTACGGTACTAAGCTTGGCGGTACTAAGTAGCTAGTCCGGTCTCTACGGTACTAAACGGTAGTACCGCGGTACTGTAAACAGTACAAACATTACTAATTTTTCTAAATCCCATGATTTACATAAGTTATATAGAAAATCTCTATATTTTTAGGTATTTAGCTTACAATAAAAAAAAGTTACTTATAAGTCAAATTATATCTATAGCATTCTTAATTTATTCTATAGATAAAATACTCCTAATTATATAAAATCCTATCTCTTTTTCTATAGATATTCATATTAATCCTTATCCCTACGGCGCTTCCGCTCTCTCTATAGACACTAGCTATCAGGGATTTGTACTTAAGGGACTTAAACTATTAGTAATAGGAGTTTAGTTAAGTTATCCTCACTACTATCTATATAATCCTATAAAGGATCAGACTATATAGTATCTTCTAGCTATCTATCCTCATTATTATCATTATTAGACCTATCCCTCTCCTCTTTATCGTCACTAATCATAGCTATATCACAATCAATAAGCTATCCTTCTTCTTCTTTATCAGCCTCTATCTACTCAACTAGATCTTCACTCTCAGTAGCTCACCGGGCTTTAGCCCACTTAGTATTAAATCAGATTATATAACAAAGTATCATAAGATCCTAGATAGTTATTATATTAAGTGATCCACATCAGTAGTGGCAGATATCATAAGCCGAACTAAATAAGCGCTCTATACCTACACTAGTAGCAGGAATAGAGAAGACATCTTATATAAGAGCTATAAGGGTTAGGAATTCCTTTTTATATAGTCTCTAAAATCGATATAGATCATCCTTATCAGTCCCTAGAACCATTAGTATAGGCCTAAAAATATAGATAATATACTTACGAAGATTAAGATATCTTTAGAGTTCTTCTTACTAACCGATCTTCCCTAGTAGTTAACCTTTTAGCTTAGCCTACGTAAATAGACTAGATATTATAGTACTAACTAGAGCCTTACCTTTATCTACTACTTAAGTGCTCAGTTGATGTTAGGAGTACTCCTTAAGGTAAGAATATAAGGACTTTTCGTACTTATAATACTAGTCCTAGTCATCACTAACCTAGTTATTACCCTTAAAATAGTCTAGTTTATATAAAGGAGTAAATATAGTCCCTATCATATAGAGATGTCTATAAGCTTCCTTAGTATTATAGTAGTAGCTTAAGAGCTTCTATTCACTAGCTTTTAAAGCTCTTAGCATAGCCTATTTCTAAGGAACCGTCTTCTAAGCTAGTAGACACTAAGCATCTTCAAAATAGCGGAAGAGGATGTTATACACTTTAAAGACTAAAGATATAGTTATATCCTTAATCTTAGAGAGTCTAATAGTCTAAGTATAAAAGGGCTTTATAATATATAGTAAGTAATTAACCTATCGCTAGTCTTATATACTTAGCTAAAATTAACACTAGTTATATACTAAACAATATTTATTAAATGTCTAAGAAAGATAGTTTACTCTTTAAAGTATTAGGTATATTAAGTTCTAGCAAGTTTAAACATCCTATATTAGTGTAAGCTTTAATCTACCCTCTTAAAGGTTAAGAAAGAGCTCCCTTCACTAGGGGCTAGTATTAATAAATATAGCAAAGCTATAAATCTATAAATTTAATTAGATATTATTAGAAAGATAGAAAATCTAATAGCTAATAGAAAAATAGAATATCTAATAGCCGGTAGAAAGATAAATATCTAACAGTCATTAGAATTTAGTAGGCTTACCTTTATAAGTATATAGATAATACCCTTTTTAGATCTTACTCTTCACAGCATAGAGCTATAATCTTCCTCTAACTATATTATATAAGCTATATCGTTCTACGGACTAGCTTTTACTAATCTAAGAAGATCTTTCAAGCTCAACTAAATCATATAAGCAAGGCATAGGATTCGTATAATACATATACTATTTAGTAGCCCTAACACTTTAATTAACCGATCTAGGCTACTAATAAGTGTTTTATTATTAGATGTATTATCAATAGTTACTATAAGCACATAATCTATGATTTTATACTAATTTAGTACTTATTATAGGATCTCACTAAGACGGCTACCGGTATACTAGCTATAGATTAGTTCAAAGCTAAGAAGAATCTCATAGTAATTCCAATTAGCATCTAGGAAGTAGCCAGTAATAGCTATAAATGCTTATTAAAATAGAGATATCTAGCAGTCAAGAGCAATTAAAAGCTTTACACCAGTCAGGAGTAAGGAAAGGACTTTTTATTAGTCACTCTAAACCATTAATTCAAGACAATATTATATAGTTTTTAGTATAAGGAGTAGAGGTATTTCTTTTAATAGACGAATATACTAAAAGGCTTTAGATAGCTTAGGGCGGGCAAAGAATTAGAAGGGAAGTTAGCATATAGTAAGTAAATTAATCTAGATCCACTCCTAGTTATTAATATTAAAGGCTATTTTCTATAAGAAAGGGCAATCGGTCTAAGAGGTTAGAAATTTATTATATAGACCTAGGAAGAATACTTTACTATAAATTATAGTGATTACTATAAGGTTTATTAAAGTGATATATTTAAACCACCCTTTATACATAACTTACTCTCCTAATACTTTTTTAGCGAACTTAGTGTTCTAGTCGCTAATAGATAAGGTAAAGTCCTTCTATACCTACGGCATATTACTATCGGCTAGTTAGTCTAATAATATATAACCTAATTAAAGTGCTCCTATAATTATAATATATATTCTACTTCGAAGTTAACCTTATGTTTTCGAGCCTCCGGTTAGGCCCTAGAGGTATATCACTACTATTTAATAAAATAGGTCTTATTTATCGTTATATACCGAACCTACTCTTTCTTTTAATTAGTACCGATTCTTTTAAGATTTAGAGGAGGATTAATAATCATTCGAGTGCTATATTCTAAGATACTAAGTATAGAGTGATTAATATAAAGGGTTTATTAGCTAATTGATTAGTTTAGTATAAGGGGTATATCTATTAAATTATAACACGGAAGGTTAAAGTTAGTAAAACGGTTAGAATAATCGATTTAAGATAATGACACTTAGAAGGAGGGACTAGCTTTAGAGAATAGTTAGAAATTTAATATTTTAAAGTCCACTAATAATAAAATAAAAAGCTTAGAGGAAATAGTATACTTAATATAGGTAATTCATAACTATAGCTAGAACTAGGTAATTATCTTACTATTATTATTTAGACTTAAAGTATAATAATTAACTATTATTATTAGGTAGTTCCCTTATATATATATATATACCCTACTAGAGTATTATAGTACTCCTACGGTACTCCTGTGGTACTCCCGTATTACTCCCACAGTACTAGATCTAGTACTATAGAAGGAGGGGGTTTTAGGGTCTACACTAGTCCCTAAGTGATAAGAACTATATTTTAGATCCTAATAGAAGTTTTCTAATAGCTGTTATAGTTCACTTATATAGTAATTAAGAGTTATAAAGAATAGAAATTCTAACGGCTATTAGAATTTAGCTTAATAAAGCCCTTATCTATTAGAATAGTAGTATATTTAAATTAGATATATTATAGAGAAGGTGATATATATATATATATATTTAATATATATATCTACTAAATATATTAAGGTATTATTAACATTAAAGCCTATTAATTCCCTATAGTCGTATTAAGACAAAAATTATAGATTCTAAAATAAAAAGTATATAATAATAATCTTACTATAGAAATTAGATCAATCTAGTCTCGTTAAGGGTAGAAGCATAGGGTATTAATTCTAATTATAAAGATATAATCTAAACGTAAGAAAATTATAGTATTTTATCTAGTTAATTAGCACTTTTATATAGCTAAAATAGGAAATTCTTAGTAAGATATATAGCAACGGTACTAAATAGAGACTACCGTTGGTACCGTAGAATAGCGCGGTACCGAGACCGAGCAACGGTACTAGGATCGATGAAAGTCACACGGTACCAGACGACACCGAGCAACGGTACCAAAATTCGCTTGGTACCGCGTGACTTGTCAAGGCCTATATACTCCTATATTACTTTAAGATATAAGGATTAGGTAGAGTTCTATCTTTCTTATAATTTATTATATAAAGTGACTCTATAAGTTCCTTAGTATCTTTTATATAAACTATAATTATAAAGAAATAGTACTTAATACTAATAAATAATATTAGATTAATTATCTTCTTTATCTTATAAAACTATTCTTTAATTTTATTATTACACTTTTAAAGACTTATAATATAACTATTTATCTAGCATTCTAGATCTATAATCTATTGTTTAAGTATCTAGAGAGGTTTATTTATTAACTCTAAAGAAAGAAGGTACTATAGAAATAATAGATACTTACCTTTCTTAAAGCTAATTAAGTAAAACTTAATAAGTACTATTTATAAATAGATTATAACTATAATAATATCTATATAATAGTTACTATACTATTATTAGATAATAGATTCTAATTCTTCCTCTTAGATAATTAAAGTAAGAAGTAATATAATAAATATTAGACTATATTCTAAGATATATTTATCCCCTATTAAGAATAATAAACTATTTTATAAGGTCTATAACTTTTATTATCTAGATTATATCTAAAATTAAATATCTATAATCTAATTTATAATAATAAGTTAAAAGTAAAATTAGTTAAGAATAGAATAATTTAATATCTTAATAGTAATATATTTTATAATTTTAATAATATATATCTATAGTAAATTAATCTTATAAACTTAGATATTATTAACTTAAAGTCACTTTCCTTCTAGAAAGAGAACTAAAACTAGTTTCCTATAATTACCTTATTTATCTAGAATATTCTTATAATTCTAGTAATTAGTATAGATATAGAATAGTTATTTAGTATTATCTAGGATATTTATTACTATTAATATAATTATATAAGATCTAAGACTATTAAAGAGTTAATACTTTATCTATATATATTAAAGTTTAACCTTAATATATAAGAGATAAAGGAACTTAAATAATTTTTCTTACTTAATAAGATTAAAATGTCAAGGAAGGAGAAGGATAATAAACTTCATAATATTAAGTTTAATTAGATTAGTGATATAGAGGAGTAAATAGAGGATTTTAAGGATCTGATTAATATTAAGAATAGTGATAATAGTATTTTAATAGCTATTAATGTTAGTGAACTATAACTACTAGCTTATGGTATATAGCTAAGAATATTAGGGAGGAAAAGGAAACATATAGAGGATATTATATACTAAATATACTAAATTATCATTGAATCAATAAATTTTGTTAGAATCATTTCATGTTAAGTAAAAGATATAATCTAAATACTCAAAATTACTAGGAATTTCAGCATAATTTATGCAGTCACAGGAAATTGGCATGTTTGCACTGTTTAGGCATTAGGGGGGGCTTGACAAGCCCCCCCTTCAAGCTGTGGGCTTTTGCTTTGGGCCCGAAGCTCGCTGCGAGCCTAGGGAACGGGCTCGAAGCCCGACCCTTTCGAGGGTCGAGTCGGGTCGGGTTTCGAGCTTTTCGAGCTTTGCGGAAGTCTAGGTGCACCACCCTCATCTATTCGTCTTCGAGCCAGCACCTACCCCCCTCTGCCTTGATAAGTCTCTGAAATTTATATTTCATGTGAGAGATTCACAAAATTCCAAATCCATAATATTCCTTTACAAACGTATAAAATCACAATTTAATTATCGATTAGCGAATAAGAGCAGTTTTAGCTATATATTCTTAAAAATCTTATTCCCTAGCCTAGGTCAAAAAAAAAAAAAAAAAAAAAAAAAAAGGATCTGGAAAACAGGTACCTGTTGTATGGTATTCACGTATAAAAGGTACCTGATTTTGAAAATTTTGCATTTGAGGTTATTTTGCATTGGGGGTGACAGACCCACCCCCCAAGGGGGTTGGGTGCTGGCTCGAAGACGGATATGTCCTAAGATCATACTACCTAGGTAGGGTCCTAACATTTGTAGCAGTTTACCCACGAGGCGATTCCATAACACGATTCTACGCCGACAATATAGCTAAAGAGGAAGCCATAGCCATCATTATATCCTACTTTACGAACAAGTGATGAAGTATGATAAATCAACGTCAAGGACTCCTGTGTTCGTTCGGGTCCGAACCTCGGGACCTCGGAAGCTATACGCTCGGAGTCAAGCGTACTCCATTGTGAACATGTCCTAGGCACGCATTAATTAATAACATGTAGGTAGGTGTAGTGTACATATAGGTATGTACCCCGTACCATCTGATATGTACATACCAAGATACCATGTATTCTATATCTCGTGTAAGACGTAAATTGTACCTTCCCTATGTGAGTTAGGTACCCCGTATCTTTGCCACTCATTGGATCGGACATTGAGATATACAACATACGCTGTATTTCGGAAGGATTTCCCACACCAAACCAAATCCTCTGAGACTTCATTGGTGACCCCAGAACGGATCTTCGGCAGCTGGAGACACTCGGAGTGGCAAAAGTGCGGACCGCCCACAGCGGGTGAAAAAATGGCTTAGTCAACCAATCAGCGTAGTTGATATTCATCTTATCCTCGGCCCTCCCAATTCCCTTAAATTCCAACTCTCTTCTGGATCTTTACGCTTTGTACAACATTGTACTTCTCAAAATCTGAAATGTCATTCTCAAATTTGGTCTCTGACATTGCCTTTCGCGATGCTCGCCTAGATGATGGCAGTTCGCAAATTTCCCACGCTCGATCTCATCGATCCCACGCGACCGCTCGGTCGTATACAAGCACCGCAGCAACCAGTGTCAGCATCTCCGGCGAAGTATCCAGTCAGCTACATTCTGGGTATAGTCATCCGTTGAGCAGAGCATGGCAGGCCGATCGGCAATTGACAAAGGTTCGCTTTCCGTGATGTGATAAAATTATTAGACATCATCGTGCTAATCCCTTCTACTTTCTAGGACATGCTTATCTATCCGCTGTTTATCACTGATAATCCCGATGAAGAGACATTGATTCCCTCATTACCAAATCAATACCGCCGCGGAATCAATCGTCTGGTCCCCTTCCTTGCTCCCCTTGTCCGAAAGGGGTTGCGCTCGGTGATGCTGTTCGGTGTTCCCCTCCACCCGTCCGCCAAGGATGCGCTCGGAACCGCTGCAGATGACCCCGACGGTCCTGTGATTCAAGCTATTCGTCTTCTTCGTTCTCGCTTCCCCCAGCTCTACATTACTACTGATGTATGTCTCTGCGAATATACGTCACACGGCCACTGTGGTATTCTGCGAGAGGATGGAACCCTCGATAACGCGCAGTCCGTTGACCGTATCTCTGATGTAGCTATTGCCTACGCAGCGGCTGGAGCCCACTGTGTGGCTCCTTCGGATATGAATGATGGAAGAATTCGGGCCATCAAGCTCAAGTTGATTGAAGCTGGCCTGGCGCACCGCGTTCTTTTGATGTCTTACAGTGCTAAATTTAGCGGCTGTTTATATGGACCGTTCCGTGACGCGGCTGGGTCGTGTCCCTCGTTCGGAGATCGCCGTTGCTATCAACTTCCCCCGGGTGGCCGTGGCCTTGCCCGGCGTGCCATACAGAGAGACATGGCCGAGGGTGCTGACATTATCATGGTGAAGCCAGCCAGCAGCTATCTTGACATCATCCGGGATGCTAAAGATCTCGCGCCCGATCTTCCAGTGGCAGCATACCAAGTCAGTGGTGAATTCGCCATGATTCATGCTGCTGCCAAGGCCGGCGTCTTCAATCTCAAGGACATGGCATTCGAAAGCACCGAAGGCATATTAAGAGCAGGTGCCGGAATTGTTATCAGTTATTTCGTTCCAGATTTCCTTGACTGGCTTTAGGTGTGTCGTTTAACACGCCTTTCCCTTCTCTCCACTCCAAAACTTCAAATTTCGGTCCAATTTTTGTTCCTCCATTTATCATGATTCATCAACATTCCTCTTTTGATGGGTGGACATATTGTGCATGTGCGATTTGAAACTATTCCCCTGATGTGATATGATATCTCCTTGTTTTCTAGTTGGTAATGATTACTCCTTGATCTAATATTATTTATTCATTGTGCCATAAAGAAAATGCGCCCCGGCTTTGATGTTAAATGACCTATATACATAGCTAGATCAACTCTAGACAAGAGCAAATGATACAGAGCCCCTGTATTTAGGCCTCAAAACAACGGATAGTTAGACAGATTGCTAATGTACGCAAGATCATTTCTCGGTGATGGTGGATATCAAAAAAAAAAAAAAAAAAAAAAAAATAGCAAAACCAAGCGAATCAGAAGAAAGCCATCGCAAGTCGTAATTTCGCTCTCCTTGGTGCCGACCCGCAGACTCAGGAAATCCAGCATCGCAGGGTCATCGGGCATTTCCACATAATACACAATCATACACATCACTTCATTCATATAATTCCGGGCTTGTTACCCTGAAACCCGTAACCCGCAATGTTCGATCTGACAATTTCCCCCGGAGCCACATAAACGCCACGAGAAAGACGAACGCCTGGGTAAATGGTGCATCCAGCGCCCACATAACAGTCTTCTTCGATGATAACCTGACTGCCTTGATATCGACTTTGCGAGCCCTTCCGCTCTTGCATGTTGGGATGAGCAGTCGAACTAATAATTTTGACGTTAGGGCCTATCCATGTGTGAGCACCGATGCGGATGACACAGTCATCCACGAACAGGCAATTCTCTGAAATCATGACATCCTCGCCAATATGAAGGTTATAGCCATAATGGCAGGTGAAGGGGGCCTCGACAACCACTCCTTGTCCGATGGATCCGGCCGAGCGAGTCGCTCCAGTCCCAACTGGCGAATTGACAATCGAATTTGCTGGGGGTACAATGACCTCCTTCAAAAGGCGATTCTGCTCTTTCGAGCTGACACCAGTAAGCGGATTGCAGGCGTTGTTGAACCTCCACAGTGCACCTCGGCACCGGTCCCTTTCCTCCACCAGATGGACGTCAAATGGCCGGTAGAGCTTGCCTCTGATCATCTTTTCTTTCTCCGTTTCGTCACCCGAGATGTTGCGACCAGAGAGCTGATGTTCGATGCTCAATGCCATCCGAGCCTGGGCCTGGGGGCTATGGTTATCTACCGCTGCCGCAGGTAGTGTTCGTTGCTCCGGTCCATTTTGGAACAGGGGCATATTGGATCTAGCGTGCGATGCATGGCCGAGGTCCCGAAGTGAAGATATCACCGGGTAGTCAGGTTTGGGGCGTCCTTCCCGAGAGAGCTCGTGGATGGGCGGAACTTCCCGATAATCGACAACTTTGGCCATGGGTTCGGGGGGATAGGGTGAATGACCAGAACTGGGGCCGGGCCCCGGCCCCGGCCCCGCACCTGGCCAGGCTTGCTTTGACCACGCATGACTGGACGGTGTGTTTGTTGGACTGGTGTTGTATTGTTGAGCAGGGCGGTCATTATCATCCACCACTAGAGGCCTTATTTTGGTTGTGTCCACTTGTTCCACTAGGCTAGGTTGCCGGTCTTGCTGTCGATGTGATTCTTGCATGTACGGGCCATTGATATCTGAATAGCCCTCTTTGGATTGTAAAGGGACTGGTGCTTTTGAAGTAGAGGGCTTTTGCCAGGTGCTTCGGGAAGAATATCCTTCACAGAGAAATCCGCCACGCAGACAGTTGTTGCCTGCAACGCCTCGTCAGGGTCTGTTTTTGAACTTGAAGAATGTCATTGAAGACATGCGATTTTCTTTCTACGAAGGAAATAAGACACTTACATGCCGGATGTTGCTCATCGCATTTCTTTTTCCTGCGGCGACAGGTCATACAGCCTGTCTTCGTTCGATTACTAAACACGCGTTTTCTCTTCGGTGCCACCTGCACCGCGGTATGCCTTTCGGGAGCATAACCGGGAGAGGATGCCTGCTGAGCACCGGGGGTCGAACGATTCGCACCGGTCCTTTCTTGGCCTGCTTCGCGCTGAAGCGCATCTGCCAGATGGGCGTCTGATGCGTCGATTTGCTGGGCTCGTTGTGCCTGAGTGATCAGCTGGGAATCATATTCCGACCACGGACTATTGGCAGATGTCTGGCCCGCATCATTCCCCTCTGACCGGTGCGAGGGCGTTGCAGAATGATTGCCACGCTCCTCCGACCCCGATGCCGGCATGTTGCCGTTCGGATTGGATTGGTTGATCTCAGCAGACCGATTCACCGGACTTCGGGAGGTGTGGAAGCCAGGGTTTGAAGTCTCGCGTTCTCGTGACATGGATCTCTTTCTCTTATTCTTGTTGTGAGAGTGCCCCGGCGAAGATCTCCGGGACCATCTCTCTTGCTCATTGGTTTGATCTTCTCGCTCCTCTCTGACCTCTAAGGCTGGTTTTTCTTGAATCGGCGCACGATCTCCCGTGACCGGGGTTGGCCCATTCCCCGCGATCATGGGCTCTTTGCCATTTACTGCCGTAAATCGAGACGGGCTGTGCTCCGGTCCCGTTTCGTTTCCAGAGTCGTGGCTGCCATTCATCACGGGGGCAGCAAGGGCCGCCATCCCAGACGATATCTGGATAGTCCACACACACACACACACACACACACACACACACACACACACACACACACGTGAAACCTGCCCCGTCTCACCGAGAAATGAAAGGTGGATTTTTACACCGAGTCAATACTCAACCGTTGCAAGGCGCCGGACGAGTATATTGTCTCCTTGACAATCGCTTAGTCAAGGCCAACTTCAAATGGTTTCAAGAAAGAACAGCACGGCTTCGGAAACAAGAGATCTTTTTCTTTTATTTCAACCGGGGCTGTTTTTTATTCTTTCCCCCAATGCTGTGAGGAATTGCAGTTAAGTCACCCGGTGGGGCGAGATCGGGAGATTATCACAGATAAAATAGTACAATACAACAAGAATGTTGAACGGCAAGCCCAGTGATGTTTTATAAGAACCCCCAAAAGAAAAGATATAAAGAGAGAATTTGTGTGAGAGGAAGTAAGAGAAATCCCCAAAAAAGAGTAGACACCAGCCAAAGATAGAAGGGAGCCAAGGGAAGAGAGAAGCGAAGGGGGAGAAGAGGGGGGGCCAGAGACTAATAAGAGAAGGGAAACCACCGAGCTAGGACCCTCACACCCTCTCTGACACCGAAAAGTACAAACCAGCAAAAAAGGGCCAAAAAACGAAAAAAACCGCCCGTAATCTCCCAAAACTTCGAGGAAAAGAGAGAAAGGGGAAGTTGGCGCGCGATCGGCAATGACGGCGTCACACGCAGCACCAATCGGAGAGGCGATCAGCCGTGTTCTAGTGAGGCGCGGGTCTGAGACATCCATCGGGGACTCCTCTTTTCTGCGCGCGCGTTCCCAGTCACAATTTCCGTTTTGTATTCGCCATTGGCGCCCATTCTACGCGGCCCGCGGTGCCCGCGCATAATAGGCGGTTATGCGCTTAAAAGATTCCGGATGCACTCATGATTCTGGGAGAGTGTCCATGTGTTATGAGATCGCGGCTCTTTGGAGGTGTGTTTTTCCTTTCCCCCCTTCTCTTGTCCTTCTAAGGTCTTGAGGGTTGGATGACTCTGGCGCCCATCTCGGGAATTATTGATGACTGCAGCGTGCCGCGGCGCTAGGACCAAGGAACTAAAATCACTCGGCTGGGCACGGATGCCAGGGCGCTTTGAGTCTTTTAGACGAGCTACCTCCTGTTGTACGGAGGACGGAAGACGGAGTACAACATACAGAGTAGATATGGGCTTCATTCTTCATACACTACGGAGTACTCCGTAAATGGTCTATATATACTACATGTACTCCGTACGGACTCGGATCTTCAGCTATGGCATTTGACCGATATCCAACTCTTGACTACATCTAGGACGATCGGGGTCACCTAGATAATTCCATATCACCATCCTGATGAACCATAATATCCATCATCACATCAAAAAAGAACCCCCAAATAGTTTCTGTAGTTATTCTGTAGTCGGGAGTCCTGACCAAATGGGTACCTAGAACGGTCTCAGCTGACGGGTAGAGCTCATGCTGACTAAGAACTCAACGAGAACCCCATTCAAACATCAACGCGCTCTCACCGCCAGAGTCTGTGATAGCTTCCTTTTTTTACCCTCAATTTCGTGTTGTTTTTCTTTTTTGGGCTGTCTTCATCGTTCGGTAAGCCTGGACCTGCACTCATCCCGCCCCTCCTTCTGTCACCCAATCATTTCTCATCCTCAAAGCGTGCTCACTCTGACCCCTCCACAGGATCTCTACCCCACCGATCACACCTGTTTCCCATCCCCCTCTATCTGATACTGCCCTGCAGCCGCACTGGCACCCCATATCCTGTCTAGGCGGTTTTCACCTACCTCCCTTGACTCTCGTGTCTCCATCCCCACTTCGTGATCAGAGGCGACATCGCCAGTCTGCGGGATGTCGATATCAGTACAAGAGCTGGACAACACTGTCCGAGCCTTGTTTGAAGGCAAAGGTGCCGTGGTAAGTTCAATCAACAATTTCCGGGGACTGCATCGTGGAAGATAACGGCCCCCAAGCTCCGAAGACGCCAATGCTAACATATCGTGTCTAGCAAAACCAAGCCCAGCAGACCTTGACAGAAGTAAGCGCCCCGGTGGAGTTCAATAGGTGGAAACTGATTATCCATGTACTCTTCAGTTCAAGCAGAATCCCGATGCCTGGGTCACCGTGGGCAACATCCTCCAAGAGGCATCATACCTTCAAACCAAATGTGCGTTTAGAGTTGACAAATCTTCCACATGTCCGCGTGTGCGCAGCACGGCCTTGCTGACTGAACTAGATATTGCCCTGCAAGTCCTGGACAATGTGATTATGACTCGGTGGAAGGTTCTACCAAGAGAGCAATGCCAGGGTAAGAACTATGATGCTCCCTTGCCGTGTCTTTGATCATGTTTGGTCTGCATATCTTATATCCCCGCCTCAAGCTAAGACTGGTTGTCATAGGTATCCGTAATTTCATCGTGAGATTTATTCTCGAGAATTCCGAATCCGAAGAGAAAATCCAAGCGGAACGCCCTCTGTTGAACAAACTCAACCTCGTCCTGGTCTCCATTCTGAAGCAAGAGTGGCCACACAACTGGCCTACATTCATCAACGAGATTATTTCCTCGTGTCATGCTAGCCTTTCGATCTGTGAAAACAACATGACCATCCTCCGTCTGTTGTCAGAGGAGGTTTTCGACTTCTCGCAGGACCAAATGACCTCTGCCAAGGCACGGAACTTGAAGACATCCATGACCTCGGAGTTCGCATCTATCTTCCAGCTGTGCTCGGAGGTTCTGAACACGGCAAACCAGCCCAGTTTGGTAAAAGCGACCTTGGAAACCCTTCTTCGATTCCTGAACTGGATTCCTTTAGGTTATATTTTCGAAACCCCGATCATCAACACCCTCCTCACCCGTTTCCTCGGTGAGCCCGAGTTCCGAAATGTGACCTTGAAATGCCTGACGGAGATCGGTGGCTTGCAAATTGGCACTCCTTACAACTATGACGAACGGTTGGTGCACATGTTCACCGAGACACTCACCACCGTTTCCAATGTCATTCCCCTGTCCTTGGATTTGAAGCAAACATATGCCATGAGCAACGGAAGAGATCAGGAGTTCGTATCAAATCTGGCCTTGTTCCTCTCGAGCTTTTTCAGCGCTCATCTAGATGTACGTGTGAACTAATGGGGCGGGGGGATTGCTTCTTCTGGAATGACCTCATTGCTGACATTTTCTTCTTTCTGCTCTAGCTCATTGAGAAGTTGCCGAACCAAGATTATCTCACACACGCTCATTTCTATCTGATTCGGGTCAGCCAGATCGATGACCGGGAGGTGTTCAAGATCTGTTTGGACTATTGGACAAGGCTCGTGCAGGAGCTCTATGAAGAGATGCAACAGCTTCCGATCACGGACATCAACCCTCTCGTAACCATGGGGGTCAGCGGTCTGGCTAATGGCGGCGCGCCCAATCCAAGTACTCTGGCGAACTATCCCCTGCGCAAGCACAAGTACGAGACCGTGTTAACGAATCTTCGCACCGTGATGATCGAGAAAATGGTTCGTCCAGAGGAGGTCCTGGTTGTTGAGAACGATGAAGGTGAAATTGTGCGCGAGTTCGTCAAGGAGAGCGATACCATCCAGCTTTATAAGACGATACGCGAGTGCTTGGTCTACCTCACGCATCTAGATGTCGTCGATACTGAAACGATCATGATTGATAAATTGTCTAAGCAGGTGGATGGAACTGAATGGTCTTGGGTGAACTGCAACACTCTTTGTTGGGCAATCGGCTCGATCTCTGGAGCTATGAATGAAGAGACCGAAAAGCGCTTCTTGGTCACTGTGATCAAGGACCTTCTGGGCCTTACCGAGCAGAAGCGTGGAAAGGACAACAAAGCCGTGGTGGCGAGTAATATCATGTATATCGTGGGACAATATCCCCGGTTCTTGAAGGCCCACTGGAAGTTCTTGAAGACAGTTGTTAACAAGCTTTTCGAGTTCATGCACGAAACCCACGAGGGTGTCCAGGACATGGCTTGTGATACTTTCATCAAGATCGCCAACAAGTGCAGACGGCATTTTGTGGCTCTTCAGCCAGGAGAAAACGAACCCTTTATTGAAGAAATTGTTCGCAACATGAGGAAGATCACTATGGACCTTTCCCCTCAGCAAATCCATACTTTCTACGAAGCCTGTGGGTACATGATCTCGGCTCAAGGTCAAAAGGGACTCCAAGATCGTCTGACCGAGAATTTGATGGCGCTTCCCAATACTGCCTGGGATCAGATCATCGCAGAAGCAAACCAGAATCCGGCGGTTCTGCAAGATGCTAATACCATCAAAATTGTCGGTAACATCATGAAGACTAATGTTGCAGCCTGTTCTTCGATCGGTACCTACTTCTATTCCCAGATTGGCCGGATCTATCATGACATGTTGAACATGTACCGTGCTGCCAGTCAGCTCATCAATGATGCTGTTGCGAGTGACGGTGATTTTCCCAACTTATTATCGTAAATGACCGAGTTCCACTGACACATATACAGGAGCCATTGCACCCAAAACTCCCAAGGTCCGAGGACTTCGGACCATCAAGAAAGAAATTCTGAAGCTCATCGATACTTATGTGGACAAGTCGGATGAACTTGAGATGGTCAATGCCAACATGGTGCCACCGCTCATGGAGGCTGTCTTGATTGATTATGCCCGAAATGTCCCCGATGCACGAGAGGCCGAGGTTTTGAATGCTATGACGACAATTATTCACAAGCTACATGTATGATCTTTCTCTTTCTCCCCCTGCCCCCTCTCACCCGGCTTGCTGGCTAGCTCTATCTTTTGTTTCGATTCTTCCCTTATTCACACCTTGTTAACACATCATTTAGAACCTCATGGAAGATAAAATTCCCGCCATCATGGACAGTGTTTTCAACTGCACTCTTGAGATGATCAACAAAGACTTCCACGAATACCCTGAGCACCGTGTTGAGTTCTTCAAGCTGCTTCAAGCCGTCAATTTGTATTGCTTCCAGGCACTTCTGAAACTCGATGCTGCGCAATTCAAGTTCGTCATTGATTCATGCATGTGGGCATCAAAGCATGACAATCGTGAGGTGGAGAACACTGGCCTCACAATGTGCCTAGAGTTAATGAACAACATGGCTGAAACCGACCCCCAAACGTCAAGCATCTTCTTCCGCGAGTTCTACATCCCCATCCTTCAAGACGTTTTCTTCGTGCTTACAGACAGTGACCACAAGGCTGGTGAGTAACCCCCCTGTCTTGAACCACCCCCCTCCCCTTCCTTCGCCCACGAACGATAAGCTTACGGAGTGATTTTTTTTCCAGGTTTCAAATCCCAGGCCATGCTGCTGTCACGCATGTTTTACTTTGTGGAATCCGGCAAGATTCAGGAACCGATCTACTCTGCCGACCAAGCGCCTATCGGAACTTCAAACAAGGAATTCCTGCAGGAGTACATTGCAAATCTCCTCAAGAATGCCTTCAGTAACCTCCAAGAGTAAGCTCCCTTAGTGTGACACGAAGCCATGCAATCTCATACTGACATCTTTTCCAGAGCGCAAATCAAGCAGTTTGTTCTCGGGCTGTTTGCATACACTGGTGATTTGAACAAATTCAAGACTCATCTCCGAGACTTTTTGATTTCTTTGAAAGAGTTCTCCGATGATAATGCAGAGCTCTACGCGGAAGAGAGAGAACAAGCGGTACGTGATGCTCAAGTTGCTGAGCGGGACCGAGCCATGAAGGTAGGTGGTCTCTTGAAGCCATCGGAGATGGATCAAGAGGATGAGCTATGACTGGACGAAGAACTGCGCTCTGAGTTTGTTGCTGCCTCTTCTGGTTACTTGAGGCATGAGCAGGAATCGAGATTGACCTCCAAGAATGATAGCCTTGACGGCTGGTCCTTCTATGAGCTCTAGGTCATGGGGAGCCATGTGTTGGTGCAACTTAGGAGGCTTTGCTGTGGAAGAATGTGTGTGGATTTATTCTCTTGTCTTTCCTCTTTCCTCCCCTTGGGTTGACCTACCGGGCGTGTGAGATAGACCCATTCTCTGAGCGGGTTCTTCGAGGTTCGTGCATTCAAGGCTTTACACGAAATGGTTTGACCGGTCTCATCCTGCGTGCCCTTCTCGGCCTGTTGTAGAGGCGCGAGTTTGTTTGATAGCTTTTAACTTCAAATGATAAAAAAAACCCCCCTTTCCAATTCAAACCCGAATGGCCAATCCACTGTGTAATCAGAACTCTGGATTGACGTGAACGCAAAGGTTGCTACATATCTAGCCATATACATATGTAATATTCACCAATTGTGTCTGTCTGTGATAATGATAGACCTCCTTTTCGGCGTACATATATACATGTACATCATGTACTTTTAAATGTTTTGAGGTCTTTTGCTGGCCCAGGTCTCCTGATCTCACATAAGTCCGACTGTGGGCGGTGAGCCCTTATCAGTTGCATCATCTGAAAAAGTTGCCCAACTCGCTTCCAAAGTGATTTAGTGGTCGATCTCACTCTTCCTTTCCATGAGAATGTCTCAAACACGCCAGCCAAGAGCTTCAAATTCTCTACCAACCGCTACGGAATCCAGAGACTCATCCATCACCCGACTTCCAGTAACCCTTAGATTACGAGCCGAGGAAGCGCCAGCTGACACTCGCGAAGAAAGTTCGTCCTCTCGCCGAATCAGATGGAGCGAAGATGTTGTAGACAATGAAGGTATGGGCAAGAAAAGCTCAAAAGGTCTGTTTGATCTCCTTCGCCCCATTTCAACTATCCCAATCTTTTGTCTTGCATTGGCAGCAATCTAACAGTTACTAGTATGCTGCATCTACCACAAGGCTCGACCTGTTGGAGAAAGTAGCTCAGAGGAGTCCTCGTCCAGCTCGTCGGACAATGATAGTGACAGCGAAGACGATCGACACGACGCGCGAGCCAACCAGGCTCGCCACTCACACAACCGGGGGCGCGAACCGCGCGGCGATCATACATCCCACCCTGATGACGGATGCTGCTCTGGTACTCACGACTCGAAGCCAAAAAGCAGACGGAGAAAGCCAAGTCCGAATGCCTACGAAAAGATGCCCAAGAGTTCGAAGAATCAGAGTCAGAATCGCCCCCGGGGTACCTGATCTGGACGCTGGAGTTTGCTAAGTGGGGAAATAAGCAAATGCGGCAGACTGAGAGATGTCTGCAGCGTAGGCTTAGTATTACGTCGAGTGCGTCACCGGCGGGAAGTTCCGGCGAAGATCATACATTCTACCTCTGTTATGAGGCCCTTTTTCTCTCTATGCGGGTCCGTATGATATCGTACCACACTGGCACAAGGCATTTTGTCTGGTGAAATACAGGACGGTAGACAATGGCACATCCAAGGGCCGAAGGCCACAAAGATTTCGATTCGAATTTTGACGCATCACACACGACGCCTCGAAGGTATGGCGATTAAGAGTTTCTCGCCCTACCGGGGTAAAGATTGAAAGAAGTTGGCTCAACTAGAGAATAAGAGACAGTATTGAACAAATCGGGATTGCAGAAGGGGGGTATCTCAAACAAAAATGCAGCCCACTCCGGTCTATAATGATTGTACAGAGTATGAGGATAGACAAATGAACTCCTGTTTCTAGGACATTATACCATCATGCTCTTTCGCCTTGCAGCAACGCGCTGGCCACGCCGCACTTGGCTGTTGTCTATTTTCCCATTCGATCCTGAACCAAATGTGTCCTCATCGTCTGGAGAGTCACGCATGGGGAATTGCGATTCATCCTGGTTCCCGTCATATTGTGGCATACTTCCAGGTGTACCTTTCGGGTTTGATGAATGACGTCGTGTTTGGCGCTTCGACCCCAGTGATTCTTGGGACACTTGGGACGTGATGGTTGCGAGACTGTCCTCGATATTTTTTCGAAGGTCAAGACTTGGATTTCTCGCGCTGATGTCGTCCTTTGTAGTTGATGACACCTTTCGTTTTCTGCGAGACACTGTTGCTAGCAACTGTTCCGAGGAATGATCTTTGGAGTCTAGATCGCAAGTGTGATCAAAGTGACTTAAATCAGCAGGGAAATTGCTATGAGGCTGGGCGTGGCCTTGATTCTCGGCGCTGTCCAAACTTGGCCGGCCTGACTGGAAGCTCGAGGATCTTCGTGATCCAAGTGCAACGGCATCTATCAATTCTTTGGTAGGCCGGCGCATCTTGTCTCGTAAGTTAGGCTCTGCATAGCTGACCACAGTACCACGGCGACGGGAAGGTCGAGCTGCAGACTCTTCCTCGGTCTTCATTGCGTTTGGATGGGGTGATAAAGCGGGCTGGAGTGATACTGCCTCTTTTAGTTGGGCAGGGGTGTTGTGACTGGTGCGCTTCTCTTTAGTAGAGGGAACGGCTCTAGACACACATGGCTTTTGGTTAATGGTCTTGCCACCGAGTTTCTCGACACCCTTTCCCTTTTGTGGGGAGATCGCATTCTCGTCTCCCTTTGTCGGCCTTTGTGAAACCTTTTGATTCTGGTCTGAAGACATTCGCGCCTTCTTGGGAGAGATAAAAGTGGAGTTCGTACTCTCTGATTCCGTTGTTAGCTACATTTCTGAATATAAAAAACAGAGTCGCAATGAGAAGCACATACTTGGTTCCAGCACCTTCCGCATCGAGAGTACAGGCGTGCTTGACTCTTTGGACTGCTCAACTTGGGTTTTCATAGGTGACGGGTTTCGACGTTCAACTTCGAAAAGGTCTGTTTGCTTGTTCGAGGTATTGTTCGGTCGGGTGAATTGAAATTCATCATCGACATCCATGTTGGACTCGAATCGGTCATCGTCTTCAGGGACATATTTGCGCTTTGTAGAAACCGATATCACACGCGGGTTTAAATCAATGGAGGTTGGTTGCGGATTGATTAGAGCTGGGCTAGTCTCAGGCGCGACCATTAGACTCGACTTTTTCTTCTTCTTTTTTCGTGTCTCGAGTGTCGGAGGAAGTATTGATTCTGGTTCCTCGGCAATATCATTGACAATCTGGCTGTTGGATGTTGTTTCTGGCGGGGAGGGACTTGGTTGTTCGATAAACGGGCTTGCTTCTTCTTCTGGTATGAAGCTGAACTGTGGTGGAGAATCCAGAATGCTGTTGTCATCGTTGACTAGGCTATCAATCTCCTGTGGTCTGAAGGGGGCATTAGCAGCTAGAAATTGGCCAGGGCTTGCCAATATACATACTCCAGAGTCCGCCGCGGGTAGTATTTATCCTCAACAATGGCAGGAAGCCTTCCATCTTCGCCTCCAGTCAGGTCTTCGGCTCGAGGTCTCGACTCTGCTGCCTGCTTTGGTCGATCTGGTCGTTCGTTGCACAACTTGCCGACAGTTCTGGGCAGTGATCCCAACTCCGTTGTCAAACTGCTTAATTCGGCTAATTTGGCTTCCAACTTGCATTTGATCTCATATATCCCAGTGTGCAGCATTTTCCCTGCCTCCAATCTTTCTGTTTCCTGGGTGAGGTTGATAATTTGCTCTCGAAGGGATACATTTTCTGATAGTAGATGCGAAACTTCTGACTCTAGGCTGCGAATTCGGAGAGACTGCAAGGAATTGACCCTTGCGATCTCACGGTTTTGTCGCACAAATCGTCGCTTTACTATATCGAAGCAAGTTACGCGTCAATTGTCCATTTTGTGAAGTTCATCAATTAGTGAGATGTGCAAACATACGGGCTTCAATGGACTCGACAGGAGCGGCATAATCATTCAACCGAGCCATGATGGAGGCTGGGCAGCGACCGCTCCTGAATGGGTTGGGAAACAATCCAGCTATGTAGGTGAAATGAACTCAGGGTTGATACTGAATCCCCAGATCACATCGGGGGTCGGATAATAGCTGTGTGTGGGGGGGTGGGAGGGGGGATGCAGAGGAGAGGTTCGGATATGATCTAATAAACAGGAAGAAGGTAAACAACGTTGGAACACCAAAAGCGCTTATTGACTTTTGTCCAATTTTGGTTTAGGCCCAACCGGTGTTGTGGTGATGACTCAGCCTCCACTTTGCCAAGGGCAATCTCCATTCCTGAAGTCTAGCAACGTGTATGCCAACAGCGCAGATGCGGCTTGGATGACTGCGCCCATCTCTCGCTCCCTCCATAGCTTCTATTATGGCATACTCATCAAGGCCTACTTCCATGCTGCCAGGCGGGCCAGGCTCTGCCATGCGCCAACCTAGCTCACAATCCTCACAACAATCCTCAGCGCTGTCGGCCCGCATTGCAGCGAAAAAAGCCGAGCTAGAGAACTTACGGCAACTACGTGATCTCAGTGGAACATTGGCAATGCAAATGCAGGCTTTGGAGAGTAAAGTCTCCACGCTGAAAGATGGCACCGAAGGTTGCCCTACCTGTCCCTTGATTTGACCAGGTCCGTTGCTAACTGTGGATTAGCTGTTGCATACGTCCTTTCCAATTGGGATAATGTATTGAGAGCAATTACCCTCGCATCGAGTAAGAACCACTTCCCTGGTACCATTGTTTATCGGTATAGAGCTCTGACCTCTTCTTCAATAGAGAAAGCATCCGGACTTCACGAGCCCCCAGCCGAGTCAGATAGCAAGAATGTGGAGGATTCACACACCAAACCTCGCTTGCCGTCCACGCTGGTTCGCATTCCAGCTGAGCCACGTGAGAAGACTGGCGAATGAGTCACCCAATGGCACAGTCCTGGAGCCCCTCGAACCTTGCCCAGCACCTTACCTTGGAATGATTCTCACATTCGAGAACTCCAGCCACTCGCCTGGTCAGCCTTCGTGATCTCATCGTACGCTCCGTACCCTCAATACATGTGGCTGGAGTGTGGTCAAACCGGCTCGTACTCTCTGTTGCCCCTTTGATCATCGAACTCGGCCAATGATTGCACAAACGAAGTTGCATTGTAGCCTATGATCCGGCTCCTTCAATTACGACTCATGGGTTTTGTTTCCCCAGGAAGGCTTACACCACAATCCACCCTAAAAAGAGAAGAAATATCCGGAGATCCAAGGTCTCATGTGGGACTGAGCATTTTGCGCAGATTCATTTATGAAAATTGCATATCAGGCGAATCAACTGAGGATTCATGAATTTCTCACATGACCCATTCTGATTTCCACGAATTTCCTTTCGAGGTGAAGACATGCGATAAAGTTGGGTATCTCGAAATGACAGACAAATCAGAGACGCGAGATGGCGATCATCTCATCCCCCCTCAATTTTAGTTTCCTTTGAAACTCGTGCCCTCCTGCGTCGATAATCAAAAGTACTGCCCTCATTGGGTGAACTGGGATGACTCGGATATGACTGGATGGGGGGAATTGTGATGTGATTGGCGTATGATAGAGTATATCTCGCTCCATTATGCATTGGACGGTAGCATAGTCCCTGGTTCTGAGTTTTAATGAGACATCATGAGACCTGCAGAAAGGGCATGACAATGGAAGACAGTTCCCCATCGCTCTGACGGCCAATGAATTGTGAAGGAGGCAGCCCTGGAGGTGTCAATGATTACCACTTCCAGGTTCCTGCAGGTGGGAGGGTCAAGGAGGCGAAACGAGAGATACCGGTATTTTTGGTATGGAGAACACGTACATGGATGGTGCCTAAGTACCAGATACTGCAGGGTACATGTACCTTGGGGTGTTCAGTCCTCTCTGGAAGTGGCAGATGGCAGAGAACTACCTACATAAGGTACCTCCATGTAGGCAGTACCTGGGAGAGGGGGACATCCATGTACCTTCTCTGTATCGCATACCTTGTATCTGTCATTTTGGCCTTAAGCGCCCGAACCCGATTAATTCCAACGTGGATCCAGTTCGGTTTGACATGAACGTGATTCTTTTCCCCGCAATGGTACCTACATGTTTTAGTCTCTGCCTTGTCGCCTTTGCGCCTTTTTCTTTTTTTCGTGCTGGTTTAGGGATTTTTTTTTCTAATTTTAAATTTTCTCTCTTGCCCTCTTTATAGGCCAGCCATCCCTCTGCTGCACTCGTTTCCCCATTCCATTGCGTGGTCCATGTGTGTGGCATGATCGCGCTGTGACACTTCAACAATGCAATGAAGAGTGGAGACTTATGAGGTGATATGAGGCTTGACCTTTATTTGACATCTTTTCTCTCTTTCGACTTGCTCTTCAATCTCTTCACTTGATATCCCTTGCATCCTCACCTCAATCCCGATCTGAGAACCTCAGCGTCATCATTGAACTCTCGAATCCATCGTTTGATACTCATCAATATGTCAACCGAATGGTCTTTGGATTTCTGCCTGGTCTGTGACAGGCAGACTTTGGGTGCGCCTTACTGCTCCCAAACATGCCGCCTAGCGGAGCTGGACATGGTATCAGAGGATGGAATGTCATCACGAAGGTCGAGCGAAGCGTCTACTCATTGGTCTGAAACCGCCCAAGCCCAAGCTCAAGCCCAGGCTGTCGAGGTTCGCGCGGACGCCCACAACTCGCGGATCCTATCTTCCTCCTCATCTCAAACCTCGCTTTCGTCCTTCAAAAGCATGTCCAATTCGTCCAATGTGGCCGACCGGCTTCAGGATGAATTGCGTGATTATGCGAGCTGTTTCGATCAAGTCCGCGACCTGAAACGGCGAATGACTACTACTTAATCTCGACTGAAACTCGACCTTAGACTCAAAATTACCGCACCTCGAGCCCATGATCTCGCATCGGGATGATGGGAAGGGAGCCCAATGCATGCAGCGTGCAAGCTGCTTTTCTGTGAAACGATAATTTGCATATACCGGGATGGAATCAGGCGTCTGCGCTGGAAAAGATACACCTCTCTTTCTTCTGTTTTTGTGTTTTCTGTTGCTTTTGCTTTACCCCACTGCATTACCCCCGCTCTAGTTGATCTTTCTCATGAAGCTATACCCCCTCAACTGTTATGTCATGATCATCGGAGTTGGATCCAAACCAGGATGGTTTGCCTAATTAGTTATCTATCAGACTGCCTATAATCAAAAAACTAGGAATTGTGGATAATGATATTTCCCCCTCGGACAATGTAAAATAAACATATCTGATCTATATTCTGTAGGTCACTGCCAGAACCCAAGCCTCGTCGGGGTATGTTGATGTCCCACGTCAGTGCTAGGTGGGTACGATGAGGAATGTGTCCGATGTTAACCATCCAACCGGAGAATGCAGGGTGGATGGATAACCAGACTTGCCACGCTTCAGGCACCACGAAAGGTGTATGGAACCAGCAGTTTGTGATGCAGGCGCAACCGGAAGCTTCAGCGCATGCGCAATACATACACCCTCGACTGAATTTGGCACCGTGCAGGCACTACTTCCATTCTCTTTTGTTTCCCGCCTAACTTGATAGCAAGATCCAAGTGGCACCATTCACTGTCCAAGAGCCTTTGACAACGCCTTTCCATTCTTCGGTACAAACCGGACCTTGTATTTATGGGGAATGGCCACCAAGCTAGTGGGATCCGAATTACCCCGGACTGGATGACAATCCGTTTTATCATGCGGTTCGAGGCGGAAACTGTTGAGCGTCCGGATGAAGACGAGGTAGAGCTCGCGATTCGCCAGCAGGGAGCCGGCACACATCCGGTAGCCCAGCCCGTAAGTGAAGAGCGGTGCGTCGGGCTGCTCGAGCCAACGCTCGGGACGGAACTCCTCCGGGTCAGTCCACACATCAGGATCTATCACTGGTCAGTGGTGTCTTGGGCCTCGTTTCGAGAGACTTTACCCATGTTGCATGCCCATGCATTCAAGAAGAACATTGTGCCCTTGGGAATGACAGTTCCTTCATATGTGATATCTCGGATCGAGGTGCGCGGAAGTGCTAAGCGTAACACCGTGAAGAACCTATCTCGCAGTGAGTTGAATGCCGGACGAATGGAGTGGACCCTAGGCATACCGAAGACATTCCCTGACCAAAGCTACGACATACGCACATTTCTGGTCGTCGTCAGAAGAGCACATGGGCTCATCCTGGCCATACATCTCCTGGATAGCCTTGGCAGCCCTATCCTGAATGTCCGGACGCTGAGCCAACAGCCCCAAACTCCACGCGACCAATGTGGTGACGGTATCAAGCCCACCAGAAAGCATAGTCAAACTGATCGATGTCAATTCCTCGTGGTTTAACTTAGCCTCCTTATCCAGAATGACATTAGCCTGGATACAAGGCTTATGTGTCCCCTTGGCCATACGATCATCCAGGTCACGATTAAGCGCACCGAGGTACTTATCACGACGGATTCTCATTTCTGCGGCTTTCTTCGAGTTGGAACTGAACGGGTTCAGACGCAGGAGGGGGATATAATCCTGTAGGTTTCCCGTTGTACTTCGAAACCTGCTGATCTCTTCCTCCACCTCCGTGATCTCATCAAACAACTCCTCTTCTTGTGACGCCACACGTACACCCCAGTTCAGAGTCAGTGCCAAACTGAGACTCAGCCGCTGGATCATGGGCATGGGATCGACAGGCGTCTGCCCCTGGTTTCCATACCTATGGAGCTCCTCCACAAACGCTTTCGACTCGACATCCAGGTGCGAGACGTATGTGTCGACAGATGGGCGGTTGAGGGCCGATGCAGCTCCCTTTCTGCGTCGTTTCAGAGAGTCACTGTAGGGGGATGTCCCGATGGTGGTCCCAGCGGTGTTGGAGACAATCTGAGCGCAATCGTCGGCGTCAGCTGCACGGCCTCACTACATGATCATACTCCATTCCAACGCACCTTGTGAAAAGTATAGGTCTCGGGCCTAGAGCTCAACGCCTGTGCATTCTGGCCAAACAGAACCTTGGCGGACGCAGCGGAGTTGACAACGACGACGGGAATATTCCCTAACTGGATCTGATATACCGCACCGTGCGTCTTTGACCAGATCCGATACTGCTCTGAGGCATTTGTGCGAATCTGCGCCAGGTTGCCAATCAATGGCAATCCACGGGGTCCCTTCATACCCTTGACACGGGCAGATGATCGAATGAACTCATTGATGATGACATAGATGACGGGGGCCAGTATAGCTGCAGCGGCTAGCGAGTGCCATGGGTACTCGATCACCCTGCCTTGTAGTGAGGACAGGAAAGCAGCGATGGCCATGGTGGATGGCCCTTGGGTAGACTTGAGGTATGAACTGTGTAGTGATCCAGACACTGTAAAGGTACCAAGCTATATAAGTGTTTCCTCCGACCATTCACGACCAGTCCATCCTCTGGAAGGGGGCTTCAACCCTATGGAAAATTTCCGTGATTGAGAGGTCGTTCAGGCCGCAGTGTGATCTCGATCTATCTTTTTACCCCACATTATCCCAGGTCTCCCCAGGTCTCTTCCCAGGTCTCCGCAGACCTGACGATGGGCCCAGCCGAGGCTGTTCCGCACTGCGGAAGCGTTCCGCGCGGTTTACCAAGGGAAATACAATTGGATTGTATTGGTCTTCTATTCATGCGATTGCTTTGTGACTGCATTTCCAATTCGAGCTTCGGGAGATGGTCTGGGCAAGTATTCCCAGCGACTGAAGCTTCTTTCGGTATCTGCAAGTCAAAGGTCCCAAGGATCCCCATATACATCTAATCTGCGATTTCTTTCCCACCACAAAAAAAGAACGTCAGAGACATAGACGATATTGCACTGATCCTCAATTTGACGTCAACCCAGCGTGACGTTGGGGTACTTCTTCAATGTTCCCAATCCCGTATTCCGGTCAAAATATATACCACACCCCCCTTGGAAGTGTATGAACGGTGATCTTCGTCCATCACGGTGACACCCCGTTTCCCGAAGAGGAGCGTGTCATGTCGTCTGTCATCTGATGAGGGTCGGGTCCCGAGCATTTGTGCATACAATATGTTTCTCTCCCCGGAATTCCGAGGGATAAACCACCCTCCGACATCGATGATACATCCGGGGTTGGAGACCAAATTGCGCCCGACTCTGCATTGGAGTACTTGGACCTCATCTCTTAAATGCACCTGTCACTTTTCCAACCCTTACCACATCGTGCTCACTAGTATTTTTATAGTTCGGATGATAGTCCCACACTAGGAGAAAGGGGCTAGTGACGATCATATCCACGTCCTCTAGACCGAGAAGAGCCTCATAAAATCGAGGAACAAGGCAAGAGAACAGTCGGAAGAAGGATCCCTCGACATCACTATGACATTCCTGATTGAAAACCGGAATCCCTAAGGAAAAGAGTGGGGCGATGAAATATGAGAGAACGATATTTCAGTGGAGTAGATCCGAACGGGGCTGAGACGGTTGTTAGTGGCCCGCTATTTAGAGAGCTTTCTAGTCAGGTGGTCATGAAGAGATTGAGTCCAGACCTTCTGTGATCTGCATACTCCGTAACAAAACTCAAGATATGGAAAGGGGGACCCTCGGCATCCCGAGTTGTCGGTGTAATATCTGCGTATGGGATTAGGAAACTGAAAACTGAAAACTGAAAGGGGAATTTTATTTTATCGGAGTCGAGAGCCGGAGAGGGTTGATCGTCATTGGCGGGAGAATGTGAAGGGAGACAGATCTCCACTGCCAAGTCCAAAAAAGCTCCCATGACGATGTTGTACCCGTGACACCCCTGTATTCGCAGTGGAAGGTGTAGCGACCAGGTATTCGCTACCTAAAGGAGCTTGATCGCGAATCTTGCCTTTATAGTCTCCCAGTTGGGGCTTGTCTCTGCCCTGTTTACTAGGGTTGTTCGGGTTTTTTGGGACAAAGTGCCTCTGTTTCTTCCCGCCTCCCAATTCTCTCACTCTCACTCTCACTCTCTCTCTCTCTCTCACACACACACTCTCTCCTCCTTTAGACCTTTCTCATCCTATTCTCATCCCCACGCTCTCTGGGATTGCACATATTCTTAGGGAAGAATTGCATATTGGACCATCTGAACACATAACACATCCAGCCACCGATAATGGCCGCTCGACACTCGCGCAAGCTCCTGAGACCTCTGCTGTACACATCCGCGGCCGCAGCCGCAGGAGCAGGTGTTCTCTATATCTCTTACCGTCCGCGCAATATTCCTGGTCTGGAGGCCCCCGCAGTGCCCCCGCCAGGTTACCGCGAAGGCAAACTGGTGCCGCCCAGTTTCCCGGCAATTAAGTCCCGCCTCGAACAGATTCAAGACCTCAAGCGCAGTAACGAGGAGGAAGAATATGATCTGCTCGTCATTGGTGGCGGTGCCACAGGATCTGGTATTGCACTAGATGCCGCCACCCGAGGCCTCAAGGTCGCAGTGGTGGAAAGAGACGATTTCAGCTCGGGCACCAGTAGTAAAAGTACCAAGCTCGTACATGGCGGTGTTCGATACCTCGAAAAGGCTGTATGGGAATTGGATTACAACCAGTCAGTCTTTCCCCCCCCTTCCCTCGCTCTTTCGCTACTTTGCGCCCCGGCATTTTTGGTCATTTTGAATGGGTCCTGGTACATCTGTGCTGACAACTGCATGGCAGATATGCGCTGGTCAAGGAAGCGCTCAGAGAGCGCAAGTATTTCCTGAACACAGCTCCCCATCTCTCATCCTGGCTGCCAATTATGGTGCCTGTTCAGAAATGGTGGCAGGCTCCCTATTTCTGGGCAGGTACCAAAGCGTATGACTTCTTGGCTGGTTCCGAGGGCATTGAAACCTCGTACTTTTTGACCAAGAGTAAGGCGATTGACGCCTTCCCCATGTTGAAGCGCGACAACATTATTGGAGCGATGGTTTACTACGGTGAGTGGAACACGCCTCTCTCATATTTTCCGAGCTAATCTCCCCCAAGATGGTGCACACAATGATTCCCGCATGAATGTCTCCCTCGCCATGACTGCCGCGCTCTATGGTACCACCGTCGTGAACCACTTGGAAGTCACCGGACTGAACAAGGATGCATCCGGCAAGCTGTGCGGTGCGCGCGCCAAGGACATAGTCACCGAGAAGAATGGCAAGGTGTCCGAGGAGTTCAACATTCGCGCCAAGGGTATTATCAACGCTACTGGCCCCTTCTCCGACTCCATTCGAAAGATGGACGAGCCTGAGGTCAAGGAGATCGTTGCCCCCAGTGCTGGTGTCCACATCATCCTGCCTGGTTACTTCAGCCCCTCCAACATGGGTCTGATTGACCCTTCAACTTCGGACGGACGTGTGATCTTCTTCCTGCCATGGCAGGGCAACACCATCGCTGGTACCACCGACCAGCCGTGTGAGATCGAGGCTCAGCCCCAACCCACTGAGAAGGATATCAACTGGATTCTTTCCGAAATCCGTGGCTATATCGCTCCCGATATCACTGTGGACCGCAGCGATGTGCTTGCCGCCTGGTCTGGTATTCGTCCCTTGGTGCGCGACCCCAAGGTGAAGAACTCCGAGGCTCTGGTCCGCAACCACCTGGTGACAGTCTCCCCGTCTGGACTACTGACTTGCGCTGGTGGCAAGTGGACTACGTACCGCCAGATGGCCGAAGAAGCCGTGGATGAGGCGATCGAGGTGTTCAAGCTCAAGCCTCGCCAGCTGACCAGCCTTCCGGATATCAGCGGTGTCGGTGGCAGCGGGCTGGTGGCTGATGGTGCCGTCCTTGACGGTTCCTGCCAGACCCATCAAGTCCGCCTTATCGGTGCCCATGGGTTCTCCAAGACCCTATTCATTAACCTTATCCAGCACTTCGGTCTTGAGACCGATGTGGCCAAGCATCTCACCGAGTCATACGGTGACCGTTCATGGCAGGTCGCTGCCCTGTCCTCTCCCACCAGCGAACGTTTCCCCGTGCGCGGGTGCCGTATCTCCCCCATGTATCCCTTCATCGATGGTGAAGTCCGTTATGCCGTCCGCCATGAATATGCCCAGACTGCCGTTGATGTGATTGCTCGCCGTACCCGTCTGGCTTTCTTGAACGCTGAGGCTGCTCTTGAATCCCTCCCCAAGGTCATTGATCTCATGGGCGAGGAATTGGAGTGGACCACTACCCGCAAGGACCTGGAATGGAAGGACTCCCTCACTTATCTCTCATCCATGGGTCTGCCCAAGAGCTTCATGGGACTTTCGCGCCAGGACGTTCAGAACGGTCGCGTCAAGCAAGTCGATGATAGCGAACGTGCAACCTTTTCCCGAAATGGTATGTCTTGCAACCGTTCTCACATCTGCCCTCCATTGATTCAAAATGCTGACCTATCTAGAACCCCCTGCGGATATGATCGAGAGTGACGTGCGTGCTAGCACTCCGGCTCCTCAGGCAGTCGCAGCCAAATAAGTTGAAATGGTATATATATAGACTGGCCCTGTATAAATAGAAGCGTTGTTGATTCCTACCTCTTTAATCACGATTTCCTCGGTTTTTTTCCAAATCCTTTTCGTTAACATTTTAGAAGAATCCCAAGCAGACTTGGAGCTTAGGATGATCCTTCTCGAAAACAAAGCAAACCATCTATTCGGAGACGGAAGGTGCCGCCGCCAACGTCAATGGTCCCTCGTAGTTTCAACTCTCCCGCAATGCATCTCCTTACCACACACACATCATGGAGCAAAATCGGTCTCTCGATCCGCCGTCAGCTGGCTCTGGAAAGCTCAAGCTGGATTCGCAGGATTCAGATCCCGTGCCGAAGTCAGAGTCGGGGGTACAAGATCCGTTTGGAGATGAAAGCCAGACCGGTGTGAAGTACAAGACGATGGCATGGTGGTAAGTGTCTCCCACTTTTCTTTTGCGGGAGAGAGGCTCAAATTGTTCATAGGCAAGCTGGCATGAGTAGGTTCTTGCATTACAACTGAGGTCGAGATTCCTCTCGAACTAACTCGGTCAGTTATGATCGCAGAGACTATCTCATTGGGGATTCTCGCTCTACCCAAAGCACTTGCGGTGCTAGGTCTTGTTCCGTATGAGCCAACTCCCCTTTTTCCGGAGGTTATCGCGAAAGATGAACTGACTTGTTTATTTCAGCGGCATTCTGGCCATTCTTGGAGTTGGGATCATCTCGACGTATACTGCATATACTATCGGGCAGTTCAAATGCCGCCATGTGCAAGTTCACAGCATGGCTGATGCGGGTAATATCCTGCTCGGGAGGGTCGGACGAAGCACGCTGGATGTGGCGCAGCTTATCTTTTTTGTGCTGGTGATGGGTAGCCATGTCCTCACTTTTTCGATCATGATGAATGTCCTCACAGAACATTCGTCCTGCACGATCATTTTTTCGGTCGTCGGTTTACTCGTCTCATTCATGTTAACCCTACCACGACGACTCGAGAGACTTTCCCACCTCTCCTCTGTGAGCTTTGTCAGTATCGTCGGAGCGGTGCTTACCAGTATGATTGGAGTCACCCTCGTCAAACAGGGACCAATGTATGTCGCGGCACTCTCATCCCCACCCAAGGTACATGATGCGTGTCTTGCAATTGCAAATGTTATTTTTGCTTATGCAGGCCATATTGCCTTCTTTACCCTCTTCTCCGAGCTCAGGGAGCTCAAGGACTTTCCAAAGGCTCTGGCACTTCTGCAGGTGAGTGAGATGGTTCTCTACACGGTGGCCGCTATTGTGATCTATGTCTACATTGGACCATCTGTCAACTCCCCTGCTCTTAATTCCGCAGGGGCATTGTTCCGCAAGATTTCCTATGCTATTGCAACTCCCACGGTACGTAACTCCCCCAGCCCACTCTTCTTATCTAGGACTATGAACCAACGATAGAACAGATTGTCATCGGAGGCGTGGTGAATGCGCATGTTGCCGTCAAGTTTATCTATGTCCGAGTATTCCGGGGTACCAACTCCATGCATAGCCGGTCGTTCCTGGCGCGATTGGTTTGGGCCGTGATATGTGCGGTGCTTTGGATCTTGTCCTGGGTCATTGCCGAGGGAATTCCGGTTTTCAATGATGTACTGGGTCTGGCGGTTTGTTCCTTTGTCCTTCCCCAACCCTGCAAGCAAATGCTGACCCGTTCTCCAAGAGCTCCTTATTTGCCAGTTGGTTTTCATTTGGTCTACCTGGGCTCTTTTGGCTCTATCTGAACCGCAGTTGTTGGTTTCTGACCTGGCAACAGAAGGTTCTTTTTTGTATCAATATTCTTTTGGTGTTTCTTGGTTTTCTCATTGTGAGTTATGCCCCGCTGTGATTGACAGAGTTGGCTTACGCTGCTAGTGTATTGTCGGTTTGTATTCATCCGTTCGATCGATTTTTCACAACCTTCGCGAGGGCGTTGGAGGAGGCAGCTTCTCATGTGCGGATAACTCCCTCGGTTGAGACAGATATCCACGGGAAGGGGAACAGAGCAAATCAGAAACAAGAACAAACCTAGAAACCCTCATCCAAGTGAATTCTCACGGTCTATGAAAGTTGGGGCATCGCATTATGCTCGGTGTAGGGAAAATCCTAGCGGAGAGCCGTGCAACGCTAAATTATATACATATGTACCCTCATGAATCAATTGGATTCGCCCCAATCAGTCTGAAGGACCAAGTACCGCAGGATCTCTATGAACACAGCCTATCGAGAAAGAATAAGAGATGAGCCTTTCATCTTGTCCGAGAATCACACTCCTCTACTTCCGAGGTCCGGTCTCAGGTACATGTACCTCTCTGTCCGAGAGGTACCTAGTTACTTTACTAGCCATGCAGGGTATATACGCTAACGGTACATGGCTGGTACGCACTAAATAATGACTCGCAGGTCCATTTGCCCCGTGGCACGGACTTTGGCAGGAAATGAATACCCAAAGCAGGCCTAATAGAGGAATCTACATCTCTGAATTCGAGGCCTAGTAGACGGCCAATCGACTCCACATTGGTCTATCGGTGCAGGTAGGAATCGCGAGAGGTCTCTGGAGCGGGGATATATAGCAAATCCCGTAGCTTCAAACGGAGAGTGTCGTTACACCAATCGAGCACTAATGTCCGATGCCAACCCCTAGATGATTATCATTATAGACACACATATTTAGCCGAATTCTCATATATTAGGTTCCCCTCTTTTCGCATGTGTCGTAGAAGCCCGACGCATGTATTGTGTCCCAATCAAGACAGGGATTAGGACCAGCCGTTATTCCCACACAAAAGGGTTGCAGGGGGGGGGGGAGAAAGAAAAAACGAGAGTAAAAAAAAGTGGAAAAGACAACGGCAAGGCCTAAACGCATACCGTCGCCACACCGTGTCCTGTAGTACCAGGAAGACAGGCATGATCAACATGCCCATTCCTAAATTTGCTGGATTGAAGTCGAGTTCACTCCAATCCCAACCAGAGCCAACACAAACCCCAGGTCGTTTTCTTAACCCTCGGTGAATTGTAAAGCACCTGTGCTGGATTTCGTATTGGTTTCACAGGGGAGAGAACGATTTAAGTGATATCCTGGGGATCTGATTCTGCTTCTAGTTGTGTTCGATGGAATGGATGCCATGCAGCACCAGTACCGGCATCAGTACCATGTAAGTAGAGCAAGTAGACCGGGGCGCATAGCAATGGGCCCATGACGCAGGAAGATTGGGCGCGTTCGGAACCCACACCAAATCCCGTCCCGGTACCGTGCGAGTGCCAGAGACACCCTGCGGAACCCCACCAGGGAAGATGGATGCTTATAGCCAGTGCAAAGATCCGGCGATGAACGAGCAGCTCAACCGTAGCTAATTGGCAACGCCGTCGCAATTGGTGGTTCCTTGGTAGTTATTCCAGAAGCGGGCGACGGCACTTTGAGCGACAGGCGAGCCACGGTACCGCGTGGTGAGAAAGTAGTTGAAAAGGGCAAACTCGTCTGGGCTGAGCACGTAGCTATCTGGCTGGGCTTGGATGCGATTCCAGAGTTCCGCGATGGAAATCTCCAGAACGGCGACAGTTTGGGCGTTCACAGAGCCATCTTCGCAGTCTCGGGCGTGTTCGAGAGCCTGTCGGATCTCTGTCCAGCTGCTTGAGAGAGGGGGGTTGGACATTTCGGAGAAGGGGGTTTTACGTGATCCTCTGGCGCTTGCTGGGCGTTGTCGAGAGAGACCGGTACCCCGGTTGATGTATTGGAAGGAAGCTTGGAGAGAAATAGGGATATGGGCACCGAGAGGGTTCAACAAAACCGAAAGAAGGGTTCAAGCCAGATGAGATAGGGAACAAGCGAGACTGTGCATTACACCAGACAGGAAAATCCGAATCTTTTTCTGTAATTAAATGGGACCCGAAGTGGAGCAACGGGAGAGGGAGGGAAGAGGGGGGAGGGGGGGGGGGAAACCGGGCCAGTGGTCCGAAATTCTATGTCCATGAGTGTGACATCCGATAGAAAGGTAAATGCAGATGGAATTAGTTGACCCATAGGCTGTGGGACGAGGTTCAGGAACAGATCGGACTTCACCCCGGTGCAGGAATTAGGGTCACCAGCTGAAATCAGAGTCTAAACCCAGATGGCCCCTTTCACCCCTCTCCAAGGCCAAAGAGCCCTGAAGAGGACAGCACACGACTGCCGTTGAGGTCTCACCCTGGAAAGGAACACATAATAATAAGGCCGAGAGAGTGGTGGGGTGTAGTTTGCATGGGCGGGCTCACCCGCAGCGATTGCGTTGCCCTTGGCATAACGGTTTTCTCGGGCAATTCCTTTTAATGACATGCTCGGGTTAGGATCGTACTAAGCCATCCAGGATCCAGTCAGGACGGTGGACACCGTTGTGAACACCAGATGATTCGCCGTCGAACTATAGGGTTCAAGGGCCAGACAGGGTCGCTTAAAGCCGTCGACCGAGAGGACCAATTGCGGTTGGCAGGAGGGGCGGCAATGGCCCCAGAGCAATGTCCGGTGCATCAGTTGAGTGGAACCAGCCCTTGCGGTCCTTGCGTGAGGCTCGTGGGACTTGGTATTCCCGAAACATTCCAATCATTGCCGAGTTCGATATAAACACTGCGTTAGCGCGTGTATGTTTCCAGCCGGAATCCCGCTTGCACATGATTCACCCTGGTCGGAATTTTCCAATTGGTGAATTGTTTCGGCCGGTGATCTCACCCTTGGGCCATTTGGGAATGGCTATGCTGCGTGCCGACATGGATATATACTCGTTTCTGAAACATCACACAATCCCTCTTTCGGTCACTGTGGACTTCAACCTTTGATTCCACCAAGGGTCATCCGCCTGAAACCAAAATGCAGTGCTCGTCGCTAGGAATATCAAAATTGCCGGGCAGCTGCCCCATGCAATCTAGACAACCACGATTCGCATGAACTCCGAGGTCGTATTCGGCTGCGCACTTCTTTTGATTTTTATAATTTTTGGCTTTGACTTGATTTCTCCTCTTCCCCCCTTCCCTCCCCCCTTTTTTCTTGTTGTCCATTGGGATTTCTTCCACGCGCTTATAGGGTTACCCGTTTTGACCGGGCAACATGTGGGTATAAATAACGTCAGACGTTTTGTTTGGCAGGAGCATACACTTGAGTCGAGTTGTCCGGTGTACAAGGTGTACAAGGCACTCGAATTCAACCAGATCATAAGTTGTTGTTCTCCATGAAACTTGAGGCCAGATCGTGAAGGAGCCCTCAGAAATGCGAGTCCACAAGACAGAAGCCAGAAAAAAGCAAGACCGTTCAGAGACAGAGGGATGTTCAGACGTCTCCAAGAGAAGGGAGCAGATATGTGCAGAAGCCAAAACAGATGTGCAAGAAAAGTGGGATGTGTGCCTGGACGCGGTCCACACCAAGCGCAACTCTAATTGCCAGGGTTCCCCCGGTTTCGCCCTTCAGGTGATTGTCCCTTCCTGCTACTTTGTTTGAGGAACTCTTCTTCTGCTTCTATTCCATCATTCTAGAATGTCATCCTCTATTCATCATCACAGCTGCGAAACCATCTACCTCTCCTGGTTCCGACACAGGTTTATGATTATGCATCGGACAACACCACCTGGGCATGACGAGAAAGCAATTTGAAACAAAAATCCCGGTGCTCAAAAGAGGACATGTACCGAGGCATACGACGCAAAAGGGTAAATTCTAGGCCCTGGCTGCACTAACCATCATTGCTTGAACATCGCTACAGTGAACCAATAAGCTAGGGAGTCCGCAAACCATACTTGCGACTCCCGAGATGGTCATTCATGTCCCACTCCGACATTGTTTGTCGTGAGGCAACTCACTCGAACCTGTCTCTCCCGGGGAGACCCTTCGGATGAGATTTCCGTGGACATTCGTGTAATCAAAAGCATGTGTGGCTTGGGTGGCCCTGCATTCCCACGAAATGCGATGATTAAACCATCTACCATGTTCAGCTCAAGAGGAAGTTGCGAACTTCCCAACCTGCGTCGATGACACATGTAGCCTTTTGAATGGCGGCAATGGGCTATTTTGTGGAATTCATTCATACCAGAGCAGGATTTCTACAGTTCACCCCCTCTGAAACGGACCCAGAAATATGAACAGTCACATAACCGTTAGGCAGTAAGCTACCTAATTCTGCAACTCAGACATCCCATATCGTTATATGTGCTTCAAAGCTCGCCTGTGGGTTGAGAAGTCATCAGAAATTTAGGCCAATAAAAACACCTTTCCTTCCTCGACGAACATTATAGCTCGAGCAGGTCTCGGGGTGAAAGAAATGGATAGAGAAGAGACAAGGATAGAAAATCACCCCGTTCCAGTATCCTTGGGAGGTTTAATATGCTTGCTATAATCTGCTTGTACTGCCCAAAAAGGTGATGTTGCGTGTTGCCCTAATCTCAGCCCATACGCGGCCAAGCAGTCAATCATGCTCAGCGAGTCAATTGCAATGGGATTATTCTAGAATAAACCTGCCGGTATAGTTCAGTTCAAATGGACAAGCTTAAACTCAGCATCAGCATCAGCATCAGCATCAGCGTCAGCTGTTGAGTTCGTGGGTTCATTGGAATCGGATCATCCTATCAAGCCTTTGACTCTTTCGATGAACTGTGTCTACACGTCACACACATCAGCAAGCTTTGAATCCTTGCTCATATCCTTCATCGGCTTCAAACAGGTCTATACCCAGGTGAACTCTTGTTGAACCACAAGATCTGCGTCTGTGTCCTCGGTCTCTTCCTCTTACTTGTTATATCGACGATGACCACGAGAGATGACCCGGATACAGGCGTGCGCCTATGAAACCAATAAAGCAGAGCCATCGGAATAAAATGCAGAAAAAAACAGCAACACTTTTTTTTGAAGTTGATTTTCGACGTTTCGACAGGCAAACCGAACTCGACCTCATCTGGCAGGGCAATCTATGCTGACTAAGCCATAGATAGTACAGGTGGGCTGAGACAGCCCTCTACGGGGGAGATAAAGATCCCCCCACCTATAGCGGCATTGCAACTTGTGATTTTCGCCGATCGCGAATTGATCATTGAATTATTCAAGGCCGTCCGAGACTCACATTGGTGATTGCCGACATGGTGTTCTATTTCACATCAAACGTCGTCCAGCCTTCGGCATTCATTTATGTCGGCAAGGACAAATTCGAGAGTATGCTACCGGTCAACCCAAGGAACAAAATTTTTCTAACAACCTTGCTAGATGAGGACCTCATACAATTTGGATTGGACAATGACGTCTGGTAGGTTTCCTGGCACATGTATGTAAGGATTCGTGACTGATATTGTTGCGCAACAGGGTCAGTCTTTTTCCTCTCCAACGTACGGCAACGCCCTTTGCCTAATATATCTCTATTCTCGCAGTTCCACGTCGATAACCTGTCAAGTGCACACGTCTATTTACGTATGCGCGAGGGTGAAACATGGGACAACATCCCCCAATCGCTTCTAGAGGACTGTGCCCAACTCACCAAAGCGAACTCCATTGAAGGTCACCAATCGACATGAGCTCAAGCAACTTCGATCCCAGTGGAGACTGACTTTTGGATAGGAAATAAAAAGGACAACATCACCATCATCTACACTCCATGGTCAAATCTGAAGAAAGACGGGTCGATGGCCGCCGGCCAAGTCACATTCCACAATCACAAGCTGGTCCGCAAGGTCTACGTCAAGCAGCGAGAAAACCCCATTGTCAACCGGCTGAATAAAACTCGGGTTGAGAAATATCCTGATCTCCGAGCCGAAAAGGAAGAGGACACCAGGAAGAAGCAACGCAGTGAACGCAAGGCTCGCGATGAACAGCGCGCCAAGGAAAAGAAGAAGCAACAGGAATATGATCAGCTCAAGTGGCAGAAAGATCATGCCTATGATGATATGTTCACGGAGGAAAACATGGAAGCCAGTAACAACCAGGATCGAGACGAGAACTTCCTCGATGACTTCATGTGATGAAGATTGCCGTCTTGTCCGATGGAAAACCCGGCCTTTTCCTCTGTGACCTTCAACAGCCAGTGAAGTGACAATTATACCCTCTACATATTGCATACTGTGGAGGACAAGTGAGTGGAGTCCAGCAGGTGTACAAATTACAACGAACTCGATAATCCGTCCACCCGTTTACTGAAGCTTTTGCCTACATGATCAGATTAGAGGGGATGGAATACGACGAGCAGATCAAAAAAATTGCTCTCCTAATTCAGAACTCTACTCAATGTAAGAGGATGTCTCACCTGTCGATCAATACCTACCAGGTTTGCAATGCATCCTATGCTTCGTGAATCATAATGGAAGATACATCAAGTGTAGTATGTAAGATATTTCAAGTATTAGATCAGATAAAGAGATTAAAGTCATGCTCAAGATAGAACCAGATATACACAGTATTTTTCTCCTAATTCTTTTTTATTCAAAGGAAAGAAATTCTCGAAGAGCCTTGGGGCCTTGAAACCCTGGAGCCCAGAGGTTGATAGATTAATCATCTAGGCATGGGGCGGAAAGGGCGCTAGCCGTGTTGACAGCTTACCCTGGAACCTTTGGCACTCAACATCCTTCTCCCCAAGGTCTTCCCAAACACCACACAGCATGACTGAGGCACACCCACCCTCTGCTACCACAAGTAAGCGGAGGTTCATGAATTGAGTGGATTGAAGTTCGCTGACCTCGCCCTAAAGGCGCAAAGTCCAAGAAGAACAAGAAGAAGGCCGCCAAAGCCAAAGCCGACTCCAAGACCGATGAGCACCAGGAGGATGCGCCAGCCGATATCAATGATACTGATGTAGGCAGTAAATTACCCCTGACTGTAACTGCAACATTGCTGAGACTATCAGAACGACCCCCACGATGCCAACGAGGACCCAATACCAGCACCCCAATCCAATGGCACTGAGCCTGAAACAATAGACGGCAATCTACCAGATCGTTCTGTCACCAATCGCGAGCCTGTTGCGGTTATAGATGCACCCTCAGGCACCGATGTCCAATCCAACCCCACTTCCGATGGCACCGAGCCGAAGGACCGTTTCGATGCACTCGTGCGTGATCGCGACTCTTTACGCGCAGAAGTGGCTGATATGCGGAAATCATTGGAAGAGATTCAGTCCAAACATACTGCAGATATGGAGGCTTTGCAGCAGAAACTGGACGACGCGGAGAGCAAAAAGGAGCAAGCGGAAACGCAGTTCCAGAAGCTGTTAGAGCGAGTCAACACCATCAAGTCGCAACTAGGCGAGCGACTTAAGGAGGATGCTGTGCGTTGCATAGATTCCGTTACTCGGGCTGTTTTGGCTAATCTTGGTGTGTAGGAGGAATTGGCCCTTGCACGATCGCAAATCGAAGACCTCGAAGACGAGAATAACAACTTGAAGGATCAGCTCGATTCAAAGTCCGCCCAACTATTAGAACTATCGGGCGAATCTGCCGAGAAAGAGAAAGAGTTGTCCACTCTCCGGGACCGAACGAATTTGTCCCAACAGAATTGGCTGAAGGAGAAGGAGGAATTGCTCGAGCAAGAGTCTTACCTCCAATCAGAATTTGAACAAGCGAAGGAGGCTATGCATAATTGGGAAGTGCTTGCCATGGAAGAGCGATCTATTCGAGAGAATTTGAACGAAAAAGTTGGGGATTTAGAGGAGCAGCTCAGCAGCTTGAGAGAGGCATATGAACGAGCCACCGATGAACGCGACACCCAGCAGTCAACCGTTGATGGCCTGCAACGAGCTTTGCAGGAGATTCAATTGGCACGAAAACAGGAGCTGCGGGAATTGGTTGAGAGCTCAGATTCTCAACTGGAGGACCTTCGACGATCTCTACGGGAAGCACAGAAGCAGGCCACAGATGCCGATAAGGGTCTTCAGGCTGGCCAAGAAGAGATTGAGAGACTCCGGCCATTTGAGAAAGAGGTCAAGGAGAAGAACCTTCTTATTGGCAAGCTACGGCATGAGGCAGTCACGTTGAACGACCACCTGACGAAAGCTCTACGCTTCCTCAAGAAAGGAAAGCCGGAGGACAATGTTGACAGGCAAGTTCTATGGCCTCATCTTATCTATATCAGATACTGACCCCATATAGGCATATTGTCACCAATCACCTTCTCCACTTCCTGGCTCTAGACCGGTCTGACCCAAAGAAGTTTCAAATCTTGCAACTCATCGCTGCACTGTTAGGCTGGAACGATGGTAAGTACCCTAACAGAGGAATCCTTGGGCCTATCTGATCACTGGGAATAGAGCAACGCGAGCAGGCAGGTCTTGCCCGCCCAGGCACCTCGAGTATGCCGGGGAAGCTCCGAGTCCCTGGGACCCCGCTCCGAACTCCGAGTACTCCAAACCTGGCAACGGAGTTTATGGACAATGGCGCGTCCAGTAAAGAGACACTCGCCGAACTATGGTCCAATTTCCTGGAGCAAGAAGCGGAGGTGGGTAATATGAACTCATCCCGACGGGGAAGCCACCAGGGTCCCACCAAGTCATAGAGAGACATGTATGTATAAATCAGGAAAGCCTAAGAACGTCTCAGGTTCAATGTTGGATATTGATAGTCGCGTTACGTATCATAATTTGGGCAAAATCCTCAAAGGCGGTGTGTTATACAGATGGAGATAATAATTGCATGTGGGGAAACCATCCCAGCAGTTCAATCTTGGAGAAATTGTATGCATTATCTCACTCGCCTTCGCCCTTTCTCAGCGTCATTCAGGCCATTCATAGGTGCTTTCTATTACTCTAAAATGGCTGCCGCTGGTGAGAAACATACCTCATACGCAGCGCGAACAAGGACTTATCAGCCCGCAAAGAATTTAGGCCCATTGTCATAAGCGGTCCGAGTGGGACTGGAAAGAGTACTTTGCTCAAGCGACTGTTTGCCGAGTACCCTGATACGTTTGGATTCTCTATCTCTGGTCAGTAAGGGGTGAGTTGAACGATCCCAGAAAGGACTTTTCTCACACCATTGCTGAACAGAGACCACACGATCCCCTCGACCCGGCGAGCAAGATGGTCGTGAATATAACTTTGTCACCAAAGACGCATTCCTCGATTTAGTTGCTAAGAACGGTTTCATTGAACATGGTTCGTGATCTTGTAACCCAGGGAGTCAGATGTCAACTGACTTCAAAGCAGCTCAGTTCGGTGGAAACTTCTATGGAACATCAGTCCAAGCTGTTAAGAACATCGCCGAGAAAAAGCGTATCTGCATACTGGATATTGAGATGGAAGGAGTCAAGCAGGTCAAGCGGACTGATCTCCAAGCGGTAAGGTAATCTCGGTAAACCCGAGGGAATCTTCACTAATGTTCTACAGCGGTTCTTATTCCTTGCGCCCCCATCGCTAGAAATACTGGAGCAGCGTCTTCGAGGCCGTGGCACCGAGACCGAAGACTCTTTGCAGAAAAGACTGAGTCAAGCTGAGAATGAGCTTGAATATGCAAAGCAGCCTGGTGCTCATGATAAGATCGTTGTCAACGATGATCTAGAGAAAGCCTACGTCGAGTTGCGGGACTGGGTTGTTGATGGTGGTAAATTCGGTGCTGCACAATAGTACACTTGTCGGTGGTAAGTGACATGTATCAGATGTAGTTTAGTGAATATGGCACAGCGACAGCACCATTGATATCTTTCATCCAAGAATAGAAGTTTCTCTCGTCAGGTTAATTAAGAAAACTAAGTACATGGAAAGCACCAGAGTGAACATAAGCACTAGAGTGCCAATTCTCTTTTCCCCGGCAATACAAGCTTGATGGTTCTCCCGAAAAGACACAAGATGGGTTGTAGGATTGAAATACAGGAAAACAAACGCAAAGAAAGAGAGAGAAAAAAAAGGGATATCTGCAAGGGCCTGCTGGCGTCAAAAGAGGACAGTAAGTTTTCGAAAAGGGCCGTCGCGCAACGGTCACAGCGCTCGCATCATACATGAAAGATCACAGTTTTAGTTTAGTATCCGTTCATGGCTGCGCGCTGCGAGTTGCGGCTCAGCTCTCGATCCGCTGAGGGGCTGATGGGTCGGCTACCACCCGTGTGGCCACCGGCAGCGCTGCTCTCCTTGAGAGCCAGCAACTGCTTGGCACGGAAGGTCTCGTAGTGGATCTGGCTGGTAGTTTCCACCAGATCCTGAAGGTGGGTGCGGGTCAAGAAATTGCGCAGGTAAACAAATTCACAGTGATTCTCATCTTCAACGTTGATGACACCCCAGCGGTTCTGGCGACCACGAACCTGCTTGCCATTGACAACAATGGTCTTCTCGCTGCCAACGACCGAGAAAGGAATGATGTCCTATAACCGTATATCAATACCGATTTTTATCACCTCAACTTTGACTGAATTGAGCATACCTTGATCTGGGCGTTGATAGCACGCTCCTCATCATCGAGCTCGTCATTATCGTAAGGGTACATCTTTAGGTTGTGGAATGAGAACTCCTCCTTGATGCGCTCCTTGAATGCTTGACGCTCTTCGAGGGTGAGAGAGTCGGACTTGGCAATGACAGGGACAACATTGACGACATCAGAAAGCTTCTTTAGAACGACAATATCGATGGGTTTGAGGCTATAAGGCGTCAATGGGTCGGTTTCGAAGGAGTACTCGAAATAAGACATGGGTGGGGTACACTCACGCATGGCCGGAGGGCTGGATGAAGAACAAGCAGCAGTGAATACGGGTATCTTGAATGTAACGCTCACGCTGAGCAGTGAGCTCCTTGCGGAGGTATGCCGAGTGCTGATCCTTGATGTATTTGACGATGGGATCCCAGCTGATCATAATTAGCGGAGTCCTGAAATCCCACATCACAGAGCGCAAATTACCATCGGTCATTGTTGACCTGATCGCCGTAACCAGGTGTGTCGACAATGTTCAAACGGAGACGCACGCCGTTCTCCTCGATGACTGGCCATTCATCAGCTGATCGGCCTTTGAGAAGGAGAACTCAATAAACATACTGTGCGACTCAGTCTTAATCTCAGTGGTGGAGCGGACGGGCTCAGAGGGGGTCAAGCGGCCCTTGGAGTCGATCAAGTGGGATGCGAAGATGGTATTGATTAGAGTCGACTTTCCCAGACCAGTTTGGCCTAACGTATGCGAAATTAGCTGGGGGATTTGTGGTTTATAGCCCTCCACACGTACCGACACACATGACGTTGAACTGAAAGCCACGCTTCAAGAGCTTGCGCTCAATTTGCGAGGTAATGCTGTCAAAACCGACATGGCTATGGGGGAAAACAGTGGGCTGTTGAGCCGAAGCTGCGGTTGTAGCGGCAGCCATTGTGATTAGAGGGAGAAGATGAAGCTGAGAATTGAACGAAAGACAGAAACAGAAGCCCGCAATCCCAAAAGCCAGAAGAGATAGAGAAGTATGTGAAGCAAGAGCACCCCTTATTATCGTCCTTTCCCTACGAACTCAGGGGTGGGCTATACCCAATTGGGACTAGTGCATCTCCGCGAGAAAACTACGATCTTGCGCTTTTGCTTCAATGTTCTGTGATAGCTCCCATTCACGACTTCGATCCCCCCTCTCCCCTATTTTTCCTTGGTGTCTTCACCCTGTCAACATGGCATTGCGATTGCTTCCATTTGCTCCGGCAAATATGTCCCGCTCACTCCTTTCCGAGTCTCTCCAATTCCCCCGACTCGCTCGGTTCCTACCGATCACACCCATCGCGACTAGCGGGTTCCTACAACCCGTTTCGATCTCTCTCAACATCCCATCTCTCCTTTCCGATCTGTGGGATTCGGTCCTTCGCGCTGTGCCTAAGAAGAAGACTTCCCACATGAAGAAGCGTCATCGGCAAATGGCTGGCAAGGCCCTCAAAGATGTGAAGAGCCTCAACCGATGCCCGGGCTGTGGCCAGATCAAGCGTGCCCATCTTCTGTGTCCTCACTGTGTCAAAGGTAGGATCTTGCGCCGACAAACTGGGGGGAATCATTTGCACATGGGTCATAACAGTAAAGCTGACTCTTGGAACAGACATTAAGGAATCGTGGAGAACTCTCGACATGGCATGAGCATTGTAAGAAATAAGGGCTTGCTCTGGGGATCAGAATCGAACTTCTCGATTTCCCAATCTCAAGCCCTCGAAGAGATTGTATTTCTAGAATTGGTTGTGGATACACGCTGCATGGCAACTGGCGTCTGGGTTTTTTTTTGCGGGGAAACCTTCTTCGATATGACTTTATAACACTCCGATCTCTTAGGTCGAGTTTGAACGTGATTTTTTCTTGATTTGATTCTCTTCTCTATCTCATTAGCATTTACCCGAGAAAGCCCAGTCAATGGTATAAATGTAAACATTCGGGTGATTATGTATTTGGGACATCAAGCCGATGCTTCCGAGTCATGTAAGAGATCATAGTCGTATGGCCAAATCCAGAGTTGTCCATATACCCTAACCGGGCAGTGGTCCTGGCCAGTAAGGGAACGCAGATTCAAATTCCGTTTCGAATCCTGTAGCTTCCAAGTATGCCTCTATCGGCTGCCGGAGAAAATAATGAAGCCGATAAAGGCGGGCTCTTCGGGCCCAACGTCATCGCTCTCAAGTCTCGACATAGCTTGTGAGAAACCCGGGCTTCGTCAGCATGGTGAGGTTCCCGTCGAACTCCTATTGAAATAATTATTAATCGTGCATAGTCGAAACAATACCTATCGTGGGGTTCCGCAGACAATGGTGGGCAGCTCATAAGCTTAATAGTGTGGAATTGGAATGATCTGGCTAACAACCCTATTGCAGCGCACCTCGCCGATATCTTTTCACTGGCTGTAACAGATAAGCAGATTCTATCTGTCTCGGGTGCCTCATCCATCAAAGTACATTCCACTACAGATACGGAGTTCCCGTTAGTGCAATCCATTGATGGTGCCCACAGCACTGGCTGCCACCATATTGTGACCGATGCGCAGGGCGTGCGCGCGATCAGTGTCGGATTTGATGGACAGATCAAGGCCTGGTCTTGTCATGATGGTCATTGGGTGGCAGACGAAAAACTGACTGGTAAGCATTGTTCCTCAATACCCGCAAAGTGCAATTGTGCTAAACAGAGGACAGCTGACCTCGGTGATGGGGATGCATGGGCCATAGCCCTATCTGAAGATGGCCAATATCTTGCTGGTGTCACGCAAGAAGGGCGTATCAATGTATGGGATCTAGGTGCAGATGGCGCTCGGATTCGAGACCATGAGACAAAAGGCAGCTTCGGTATTTGTATTGACCTGGTGAGAGTTTAGGAGTGACCCTATATTACCCTGTAGTCACCCATGTTAATGAGTGACTAGTCTCCTGATGGTCGATTGATTGCTACTGGTCATGAGAACGGCGCAGTCTACATTTTCACGACAGAGACTGGCCGCATGCCGTTTTCTCTCTCAGGTAAGCAAGCTTGATTGACTTGCGGAAAAGTCCAAGTCCTAATTCACTACAGGCTTGGTCAACCCCGTGCGAGCTGTCGCTTTCTCTCCCCGAAGCAAGATCCTTGCAGCCGCTGGCGACTCGAAGGTGATTGTGCTGTACGATACCTCATCTGGTGAACAAATTGCCAATCTCTCAGGGCATTCTGCATGGATTTTATCCCTTTCCTGGAGCAGTACGGGCGAATACCTTTTGAGCAGGTATGTCGAGTGTTCTACAGTTGTCGGAAAGCAATCTGACGTTTCCAGTTCATTTGATGGCAAAGTCAAGGTCTGGTCTATGGACACCAAAACCTGTGTCGCTACACACTCAGAAACTGAAAAAGCAGTTTGGAATGCCAAATGGCTTCCAAAGAGCGGGAAGACAGAGGGATTCGCAACTGCTGGCGCGAACCGCAGCATTGCATTTTATCGCGAGGCCACCGGTTGAATGAAACAACCGGGTAGAGGACATTGTAGATATGCCCTAGCAAGTGTGTTATGACGATTGCAATGAGAGCTAGCAGGTATTACTGAAATATGCATAAAAATTCATGATTCGTATCAGAACAATGACTCAGGGGCCCTCCTACTCATGCTCAGTTCATCGCCTCAACAAATAACTTCCGCATTCGCTTCAAAAACCCTCCAAAATCTCGATCGTCGTTGACGAGATCAACCACATGCTCCAAAGCTTCCCGATCAACTTTCGGGCGGGTATGAAAGACCTCATAGTCACGGCTAGCAGTGCCCAATTCAAACCAAGCCTCGGCCTCCCAGTCCTTTTCTAATAAATGGCTGTAGACAAACTTCAGTCGATCCTCACGCCCGGCACCTTCAATACGAATACAAAGATAATCCTGCCAGAATTCTAGCTCAGGGAAATTGAGACGAGATTGTGCGTCCAAATGCTGCGCGTGTGATTTCTGCGCCTCCAATTTCTGGTTGATGGCCTTCTGGGTCTCGGCGATTTGCTGCTTCAAACGGTCGCGTTTGGTGAGGCGGGAGTCGCGTTCCAGCGTGATGGATGAGATAGCTGCGTGCATTTCAGCAGCCTCGGCTGCTTCCTTTTGAAGAGTTTGTTCGTGAGTTTGTGACTTCAAGTTAAGAATTTCAATATCTCGCTGTCGCATGCGTTCGTCCTCTGCCGGGGTGTGTTAGCAGCAGTGGTCGGGGGTTAACGTGGGGATCGGGGTCTGATACCTTCATATTCAGCCAAATTAATGTGAAACTGATTTCGTTCTTCCAAGACTCGCTTGCGTCCACGCTCGATAAATGCATCAAACTTGACTGTGAATTGGGCCATGCTGTTGCGTAGATCTTCGAATCCAAAATTGATGCTAGGTAGTGAATCTGCCATCGATGGCGCATCCGCCGAGGCGAGCGGAGGACGCATGCCACTGGTCGAAAGTGAAGGTTCGAATGAAGAATTCATAGTTCCTGGAGGCCAAGAGGTGGTGGGTTGCTAATGATGAAGTTGAGGTTGACGCGGGACGATGCCAAAGTTGTTTTGGGTTGCGGCGCAACAACGGACCCCCGAGGCTTATCGATAAGGATATCCAAAGAAAAAAACCCTCCAGAGTGGCCTGCATTTGCTACAACCTCGCATATGCACATATGTATGTATATGACCAGCTGAGGCCATACTGTCGCTTCGCCCAGTATCGACATGGTTTGGCCGGGTCTTGAACTGATCGCAAAAGGCCAAAAAAAATCTCATGGATGACCATCCAGATAGTGCTCTCCACTATGGGCACGTAGGACGAGCTGTCTATCTTCCCGAGGAGCAGGCTTGGACATTCACTCGTTCTTTTGCTAGGCGTAAGTTGTCACTGAATTGACACTCCGAACCAACTGACGTCTTTGCAAGCCCCATCGATCCTGTATACTGGAGTGACTAAAACAACAATTTCGCCCGTTCGCTCGGATGAAGCTCAACCAATACCCAGATTACCCGAGAAAGACCCTGGGCGACTGATCGCAAACGCTCACCCTGATCTGGCAGCATCATGGTCTTCTATTCGCGAGGAACCTCTATCAAAGGCTATTACAACCACGACTGAGCAATATGATCCGGATACCTCCGCGCTTTTTGATCTCGGTTATGCAGTGGATCAAAGGCGCCATGACAAAAAGCTGCGATCAGTTCCGATTGCGGTTAATGTGACTGGAGAATGTCGCAATATAATCTCGTTTCGAACGCTGGAGGAGGAAAATCTGGAATTGACTTATCCGGAAAAGCTAGCATTTCGTGTTCCATCAATCGATGGCACTGAGGTCTCCCAATGGTCTAAATGTGGCGCACCAATACTTCAAGTACATTTTGCACGTCTCATAGAGGAAACGCCCGTTTTCATGGCCGCGCGCCTTTCCACGTCAACTATCGTGTTCCGGCCTCTTTATCACTGGGAGCCTGTACCCATGCGGTTTCCGGTTCATACCTTGATGGGATCTTCCACACCTGCACAAAACTCTCGGTTGGATGCGAATCCAATCGTGGACATTCCAATGTCACAAACAGGGGGCTTTTCACATGCTGACGTGACCTTCAACCCTTGGTATCAAAGACAATTCGCCATTGTAGATACTAGGGGGAATTGGAGCATTTGGGAAATCACCGGCAGGCAGCGATTAAAGGTCGCCACTTGGTCAGCTGTGATTGTCAAATCAGGCTCGTTGCCCTCCCCGGAGCTCAAGCACAAGCATAGGTCCCCTCGACTTGATGGCTGGGCATCTATCGAATGGGTCCACAATGTTGGATCAGTAGTTGTCTCCAATCGTCACAGTGTCATAGTCTATGCCTTTACAGATGATGACATCCCACCACGCACGGTTGAGCTGGGAATGGCAAAGGAATCTGAGTGGGTTTTGAGTGTGCAAAGAAATCCACGCAATCCGTCACAGTTCTTTGTCTTGACGACTGCTCGGATATTGTGGTTCGATCTCGCTATCCTGCCAGTCGGCGATGAAACAAGTCTGTCATTACACCCCCGAGTTTCTTGGAGGCATTTCCGAGACCCCGGGGACACAACATTGCGACTTAGCAACTTAGTCATATACCAAGGTATGTTGTGGCATAAATGAATGCAGACGCCAAGTGTTGACTTATTGTCTAGATTTATACTTGATTTTGTACTCCCGTATCACCCAGCTGGTACAGGCATTCCCATATCCTTTTATAGCTGATGAAGAGACCGAGTCGATATCTGTACCAGACCCTCTGATTCTCGATGTGCCATTCTTGGTGGACATACCAGCCAGCAAACAGGGTCACGCCTTGCGGTTCTCATCATTAATGTTCAAAGAGGTTGCTCATTCCGTTACAACTTTGGGCAAGAATTTCTACAATGCTCACCTGACATTAATCAAGCTTTTCTGGATGGATGACGATCTTGCCGTGCACGAATCTATTTTCCAAGGCCCTCGCGGAGATGCAGAGGAATTGGACTTGTTCCGTGAAAATAACATCTTGCGGTTGAGAAAGCGCTATGCTCCGACAGCGTATGCCAGACCTGATGATAACTTCGTCGTTGATGATTGGGACGAATCCGCGACACAGCAAGCTCTTGTTTCTCGTTGCGAAATCAATATGACCCCGGTCGATCCATTATCGGACTTGCAATGGACCTTGGATCTCTCTGCCGTCTACGATATTGCGACTGGCAAAATGGAAGTACCGCGAAACCCCGAGAAGAGGAGACAAAAGCCTAAGCCCCGAACACTCGATGCATTGATAGCGACCCTACAGGGCGAAATGGAGAATGGACAGACACAGCGAAACGCAACCCAGACTATAGCTGAATTGGGCGGCAAAAGACTTGTAGCAGAGGGCCTTGACGAAAGTGCGGATGATGTGAAACGACTCATTTCAGCACTCATTTCGGACCAGTCAGGTCCTAGTGCTCAATTTCGGTACATGCTTCTCCCAATCCAGTCTTCAAATGAGGCCTATGGTTTGCCTGCCAGGTTGTCAGGTGAAGCCGACAAGAAACTTCTCAGTGCCTATGATCAGATGGTCGATGATTGGATGTCCACTTTGCCTCGGATAATCCCAGTCCATACACGACTCATGAAGGAGAAACTCATTCGGGGAGTTGCTGCTGATCTCATTCTTTCACGGCTCATCGGGCTTTCTACCTCATTGGATGGTGTTGTTACCAAACCTGCAGATCCCCGTGATGACCGAACGAATGAGAACGCCGTAGCACACAACAAATACCTGCACCCGAGCTTCTTCTCCATCTCATCATCACAGATCCTTGCAAGCCCATCTTCGGTGGCTGATAACGGACTCCTGGCATCCCGACGGCACAGGGTGACTGCCGGGCAATCCAAATACGTCGCAGCCCCTGTCTTCAGCGGACTCTCAGCCTTTACGACCTTCAAGGCCCCACGTTCAACCACACGAAACGTGGAAAACCTCCTATCCCATTGGTCGATAGGAAACAACCCCCAGAATTACGCGTGGGAGAGGATCGAAGACGAGGAAACACAACAAAGTACCTGGGCGAACACTCCTAAGAACAGGCGGAAGAAGCGGTCACAGGCTCGTGAACAATCCCTCCCTCCGACCCCGGCCGTCCCTATGGTCCGAACATGGGGCAGTCAGCCCGTCGTAGCTCCACGCATCAACATCCCCAGCAGTCAGCCTACAATGGATATGCCGATGACCCAAACGGAACGGGGTCTTTTTGGGGCACGTGAGCTCAAGAAGCCGAAAAAGAAGAAGAAGAGAGCAGCGGGATTTTAGAAGTAGAGATACAAATAGTGCAATAATACTCGGGATCAAATTTAGGGTACACATACAAGCTGAATCAATCACCAATAGCGAAGATGGCTCATTCCCCAAAGGGATGAAATCATGACAAATGCACTAACTAGAGCCTTGAAGAATAGCATAATCAGAGGAACTTATATAACCTTCTTCTTCTCCTTGCAACTAAGTTCTTTTTTTTTGTTGTGGTTCTTACGATTGTCGCACTCCCTACTCCGTACACTGTGTCCCTGCCAAGCATCTTTATCGCTCCTCCAACACCCCGCTCCGTGTCTTCTTCAACAACCCCAGCCATGTCTGATCACCAGTACAAGTTCGGCGTCACTATGACGTGTGGCGGCTGCTCCGGCGCTGTGGAGCGCGTCCTGAAGAAATTGGAAGGTAAGCGACGCACCGCTATTTAGATGTCCTTTGTCACTGAGATGATCTCCCTGTCTCAGGTGTCAAGTCCTTTAATGTCAGCCTCGAGGCTCAAACGGCCAATATTACCACCGAGCCTACTCTTTCCTACGATACCGTGTTGGCGACGATCAAGAAGACCGGCAAGACTGTGACTAGTGGGGAAGCGGATGGGACGAAGATGGTGGTTTAGATTTCCCATACCACGGAGTTTTCTGTCTGCTCCTATATATCACTTTGGTGTGAATGCTACTAGGATTTGCAAAGAACTATTTCCCTCACCATTCCAGCTCGTAGAACATCCCCCCTTCCTAGGGCTATACTAGACAGGGTGGCTAGGCAGAATAATCTAACAGCATATATTGCTCTGGAACTTCATGACTAAATCATTCGGCCATGATGAGGCACATCAAATAAAATTAGGTGGACCGATGTCCCCATTTCGAATTGGAATTGAAACCCGTGAGTAGAGAGGGTCTAATAACATGCACCAGGGTATCATAAACAATAAACATTGCAGTGCAGTGCAGTGCGAACATATCAAGTCTCGAGGCAGGAAGGGGGAAGGGCAGAATAGTAGTAGTTAAGTTAATCAACAATGACAATATGTCTTCCATCAAGGACAGAGTAATAGGGGGAACGCGGTTCCACCCGTTGAACGTAGACTGGGCGATTGTGCTCAATAGTCTGGGATGAGGGAGGATGATTGTACGATGTACTACAGCCGTGTTAGTAAGACACTTTCCGAGGCACATGGAACTTATGCTGCTGAACTAGTTGGTTTCCCCAAAGAAGGCTTACCGCAAGGAGGTGAATCCGCCACTGACTGGTCTTTCATGGGGTAGATGAGAAGGGGACAAGCGAGGCTGAATCTTTCCTGCTGCAGACTCCGAAAAGGTACGAACGTGCTCATGGATTGGAGCCATTTTTGTGCCTACAGGCAATGGACGGCGCTGATCCGACGAAACCTGCGTCTGAGACAAACGCTTTGTGCCAAGATACTCAAGATCTTCGGCCCGGGTCGGCTGAGAAAGGTCTCCATTAGGCTTAACCCCGGGTCCTAAGCGCCTGCCGACGTATTCAAGTGGAAGGGGCTCACGGTGGTCAACATGCCGAACGAAGCCATCAGCATATATGTTCCTGTCTGGTTGGGGGTTCTCTTGTAAGGCATGGCCGCCATCGATGCGGGTGCGATGGCAGGACCTTGGGTCTTTCGGAACACGGTCAGAACAGAGACTACGATCACCATGGTAGGGATGCCAAGGTCCAGGGTTGGAAACAGCTGGGGCAGCTCTGAAGGTACGATCGCCTTCCGAAACAAGAATACTGGTACTAGAAAGTCCAGCTTGGTTTTGAAACTCGCGTGGTCCAAGAATGTGCTGTCGACCCAAGATTGGCCTTGTTGTATCAAGGGTGTGCTGTCCGTCGAGGTAAGGTATCGGCTTCTTTTCTCGCTGGTGTCCTACAAAGGGAATCTGTTCCACCGGTGGATAATCCCAACGGAAATGAAGCTGGTCTTGTGGACGATGATCTGGAATAGAATCAACGCGACGATAAGCATTTGGCCCGAATGCATCGGAAACGGGAAGTCTAATGGGCCGTGCACTCCATGGCCCTTGGCGGGATTCAGGCCGAGAACCTTCCGGATATGCCAGGCGCCTTCTTTTGCTCGCATGCTCGCTGTTCCCTTCCTTGTTGAGGGCGTCGGGGCGATGCATGGGCTCTCCATGAAGCCTTCCGGGTGTAACTGATCGGAGGGACATCTTGTTGGTCATACGCACCAAAGGATGGGCCCCGTCAGCCCGTCGGCTTTCCGATGGCCAGGTTTCGATTGATGGCAAGATCGAATCCTGTGTGTTTGAATCTGGTCTTGGAAGAGGTGAACCAATGGGGTCAAGGGAGCGTCCTAACGGAGCCATTTTCGGGCGATTTTCCTTTGGTCCGCTCACAAAAACAGGTGCGTTGATCCTGTCCGACTGAGGAGGCAGTCTTTCTCGTCGAAGCCTGGCATCTAACCTCAAGGGAGGAGCATCTTGCGAGGGGGGCATGTTGATATTTCTGGGACCAGATTTTTCTTCTAAGATTTGCGGCTCGGGAGAATCCTGATTGGTTAGTTTTGTTGGCCTGGCGTTGAGTTCATGCATGGAATATTTCTGCTGGACCTCCGAAGGGATATAGCTATCCTGGACCCCTACATGTCCCTTGGCAACCTGTCGATCTATTAGTGGAATGGGGAGCGCTCGGTGTGCTTGGCTATCAATACTCGCCGAGCCTGAACCAGCTCGCCGATGAAGCCCAACATGTTTGGATAATATATCCTGGCGCCTAGTAGCGGGTGCTTCCTGGGCTGTAATGCGTTGCTCAGAGTATCGTTGGATTGCCTTTTCGGCCGAAGCACCAGCAAATCTAGGCTGCTCAGACCCTTGCATACCCTCTCTATATTCCTGGAGGGCGCGATTCCACGCTTGATACCTATTAAAACCGCGACGATTGATGGTATCTTTCGCCGGTGACCTTGTAACAAACCGGAATCCAGGAGGTGCTTCCTCGGATGGTTCTCGTGGATGACCTTGGCTCGTAGCTTTTGAATTGTTGACGGGTTGGCTCCGAACCTCATGCGCACGAGGATCAGTAGGAAGTATTTCCACACTAGTGCTCTCACGAGCTGCTGTAGAGACTGTGTCTTCTTCAGATTCACTGTCTTCATCATCGGAAATAACGATCACCTCGCGGAAAACATCTTCCAAAACTGTTTGGCCATTTTCGTCATCCCCTCGCCATTCGATCACCTTTGCTAGAGTCGTGTGTTCCACATTGCCTCTTGCTTCATGAAATGAAGTGAGTTTGAGGAGGCGATCATAGTCAGTGTAGACGTGTCGAATGTGAGCAACCACGGCTAATTGAGCCCGGCGAGCCATCGGTAATTCAGTGGCCGTTCCGACCTTTTTAGTGCCCTGATTTGGATATCAGGTTTTCCACATCCCACTTTTCGGATCAAACTTGGTTATAGGCGTACCTTTTGAAACGCAGTCTTGATGATTTGATTCAAATCTTTGTCTGGTATGTTCGGAAAGAGATCCCTTATGGCATCCCGTGCTTCCGTGTTCAGGGTTATTTGGGAAATTTCAGAGTCAGCCCGCCTGTGATTATCTTTCCTAGCAATCGGATAGATAGGGACTGTTTTGCCGGTGGTTGTGAGATAGAACCCCAATTCCGAGCAAACAGCTGCCACTACAGTACTGGGGAAATGATATCCTATCCGATGGACATGCTGGGACAAGTTGTGAGAGCGATGGTGTGGGGTAGTCTAGAAACGATAAGCAGTGTTAAGTAACAGCGACCAGACAAGGCTCTTACCGATACTGCATGAATCTGGAGCCCCTCATTTCGACATCGCTCCTTGCACGCCATAGTAAGTTGTGGATTTCCTGCAGGAATGAAGGTATATCCACTTGGTGCTTGTGCCTCAAAGCAGATCTGTGAAATTTGTCAGCCATATCACCAGGCTGAAGTAGATTGAGTACATACAACACTTCGAAGTTTCTTCTTTTCTTGAGTCACAGACTCCATGATGACCTTATGTCTTCGAGGTCTCCTATCAGCAGCCCGAGTCGGAGCACGCCTAGCCAAAGCCGAGCTAGTCCCCATGACGCGGGCCATATTGTTGATATAGCTCGTCGCAAGACCTCACTAAGATGGAGGTTTTAACACATCATTCACGATCTGAGTCAGATGTGTCATATGAGCTAGGTGGTCGATAGAGCGCTTGCCCAATTCCGTGATGTTCGGGGAGGGACAACGAATGTGTAGTCAGTGACAGGAACAGCCTGTCTATGCACTGGTGTAAACTGCAATGTGAAAGGTACGAAGTAGATTAATTTGGGCCCAGTGGTCGCCCAAGACAGAGATAAGGCCCTTACTAAGTGCCTCAGATCAAGAGCAAGAGCAAAGATCGAGTAAACAAGAACGGAAGTAGGAAATGTACATAGACGAGGGGAAAGACGGAGTAAGAGAGAAAGAGGGATTGATAAGATTGCTATTGCGGCCCAAGTCACCTCTCCCGATCGGGCTAGTCCTGCCTGAGGCTTCATCATTCCCCAATTTTGACCGTCTTTTACTCTTCATCCGTCCAATACCAAGCCAACAATCGTACTGAATACTTCGGATGTCCGTTGATCCCGCTGGTTACGTCTGATTGCACATCTGCAGATTCCGCGGCCCAGACTTGTCCAACCGGCTGGACATGAACGCTTCAATCCAGACCATGGTGGATCATCGAGCTGTGCTCCACGCATACCGTCACCTCTACCGACAGGGGTTGAAAGCGATTCAATATTCATCACCAGGTCGCCATATTCTTCTGAAGTCCTTGCGAAACTCCTATCGTTCCTCCCCCTCTGAAGAGTTCGACCCTGCCAAAATCGCCAACACCCTTCGCTTTCTCGAACGAGCTACTGAGATCGCGGGCATGGAACACAAGATTTTGAAGAATCTTCTACTAGCTAAGTACTGGGAGCAGGGTCATCTTGCAAGGGAGGCTCGCGTGTAAGTGATGAGCATCAGCAGAAGTGGATATACCCGCTGACTTGACCTTAGTCCACGAAGCCTGGGACTCGGCCGTGTAGAGAACCATTTGCGGGCAAGTGTCTTTGACCATTATAACTTAACGCTTGACCGATTAAACGAGAGTCTGGGGACATGTCTCAGATGATTCGGACTCCGCAATTCTCGACTTTCCACCTCGGTGCTGATCCGACTAGATGCACCAAGTCGTGCGTCCGTTAGGCCTCAGTGCTTTCCTTGGGCACGAATCCGCATCGATGCGAGGCAACTCGCCCAAAAAGGAATCTACAGCTACCGGGTATTACCGTAGCCGGATTCCTGGTACATATTTTTATGGTATCAGGGTCTTGTAGGGCACAAACAGCCACCTTGCACCCAGGTCATCATGCGTCTGTCTTTCCGGACTGGCTGTTAAAAAAGCATTCGACACATTGTTTTGGTGACATATTGCAGGTCTTGGCATCTATGGAGCCACTCCTCATCTCTAGACCTCTAACGTGAGATTCTCGAGTAGATAGTAAGATTGACCTCAGAGCGCATTCGCTCTGTAGGAAGACAGTACTACAGTACGAATGAGCCACTCAATGATAAATCCCTTCAAATGGATTTTGAACCCATCAATTCTATTTGCATCAAGATTTTTTTCTCTCTCACAATGCTCCATCATGGTAAAGTCTCAGGTAACGATCATGCAACCGGTTGAAGAAGGCTTCAGCCCCGGAACCCATGTGACGATGATTCAGCATCGGAGGCGGTGCCCGTAGACGTCACATGCCACGATGTCTGCTGCTTCAACTCCAAGGTTAGATCTGATTTTGCTTGATCTGAAGCATCCAACTGGAACTTATGAGATGCCGAGCTCTTCATGAGTGGTTTTATTTCGTCATTGCTCATTCAACTTGGAATACAACCCCCCCATCTACCACCCCCACCGGCCAGCCAGCCCCATGACGCTCAAATTGAACCTCAGTTGAATAAACCGACAAAGGCATTGACAAGTGACAGCAAAGACTAGGCGAAATTTGCTCTACAATCGGGCCAACACAACGGACAAAAATCGGATTCTGGAGATGCGGGTGCGGGGTCCTTGCATAGCTCTCTGTTCTTCACTACCCTACCCAAAGAGATGGATGGACGGAACCTCGAACTGGAGGGCACTCGATCAGTGGTCCATCATGCATCCGAACCTACCCAAAGCATAGCTGCAACTACAGACGGCTTATTCAATCCCTCGCCCCAGACCGATACCACCGGACCGTTGAACAGACCAGAGAGTTTGGGGAATCCCCAAGCTCCATACCCCAACGAGGCGGTGAACTCCCATAATGGGTCACAGTTTGCATATTTGGCAGCAGGCGATGGGCAACCTCGACGATCTTTGGGCAATGCTTTGGACACTGATGCACCGGCACAGTCTCCGCTTCCGGCAGATGATGGGATGGGAGTGCTTAGGAGCAAAATCATCTCAATCAGGGAGTTACAGCTCACTAATGTGGAAAAAGCGCGAATGGTCCATGCTTTGATGACAGAAGATTACAATTCATCCCGTGAGCGTTCAAACACCCCTGGAGCCGTGGCAATCTCTACACCCTCGAGCCCACAGAGCTCGGGCCCTTCAGCAAGCCCGAGGACTCTCCGGGCCTCAGAGATTCATGCGTCTGGACCAGGTTCCTTTAATCCCAAACTGACTTCTCTATGTGTGAACCCCTTCAAACTCACTTCTGAAGATCTACAACCCACTTTCGTTCCCAAGGTAGAAACAGATTTGCCAGATGTTGAACCTTGTGATGAGGATTTGGATACCGAAGAACAAGAAGAGGCTACCCTAGGATGTGTGCATTATCATCGCAATGTGAAACTTGAGTGCCACACTTGCAAAAAATGGTACACTTGCCGCTTCTGCCATGACGAGGTTGAAGACCACTCACTCATTCGCCGAGACACCGAGAATATGCTGTGTATGCTATGCGGACACGCCCAACCTGCGGCACAGAACTGTGGACAGTGTGGCGAGCAAACAGCCCAGTATTATTGTGATATTTGCAAGCTTTGGGACAATGATAGCAAGAAGAGCATTTATCATTGCAATGACTGTGGTATCTGTCGAATTGGGCAGGGGCTGGGGAAAGATTTTTTCCATTGTCAGGTACGTGCTTTTGTCATTCTAGGCAATTTTCAGACACTGACAACGTTTTAGACATGCTCTGTCTGCCTCCCCATGTGCATTGAAAATACCCATCGATGTATTGAACGATCTACCCAGTGTGACTGTCCCATCTGTGGTGAGTACATGTTCACCTCTCCAGAGACCGTGGTCGTCATGCGATGTGGCCACAGCATACATCACAAGTGTCTGTCAGAGTATTCCAAGTCCTCTTTCCGTTGCCCCATTTGTAGCAAGACCATTACCAACATGGAATCGACATTTCGCAATCTGGATCGCACTATCGAGAGTCAGCCTATGCCAGAGGAGTTCAAGGATACAAGGGGCCTCGTTTACTGCAATGATTGCGGTTCAAAGTCGGTTGTTAAATATCACTGGCTTGGGTTGAGGTGTGATTTGTATGTATTTTTCAAGAAAGTCTACAGATCCCCGCTAATATTATCTAGATGCGAGTCCTACAATACGGCTCAACTCCGGGTCTTGCACGGTAGCATGTCACCTCACCCCAACGAAGAGTCTGAAGAGCTCCCTCTGCGGCCCCGATCATCTTCTCTCATTGAGAACGACGAATCGGTATCGTCCTCACTGGCAACACTAGATATCGGTCACACTTCAGCCTCCCGCTCACGGCTCAGTGTTCCAATGTCGACTGAATCTGAGGGACGATTTTCATCTTATACCATTACCCGAGGCCGTGCTGTCTCTCCCTCTGTCAGCAATTATTTCGGATTGCCGACTGATCGAGAAAACGAGAAATCTTCATCAACGCCCTTCTTTGGAGGCCCCTCTCGAGGGGAAAACGAGGAATATGGCGCCCTGAACTTCCTCAGCAGGAAGCTTACATATCGATATGGGCTATTTGGCAGTGAAGCTAAATCACATGAAAATCTATCAGATTCTGGAAATGATGAAGATGATGCGTCGTCTTCCGATTCATCTGAATCTGATACTTTTCAAGACAATGAGCAACAAGACGAGGACGAAGATGAAGACCAAAACCAAAACCACATTGAAATATTCGGCCATCAATGAGGCGAATATGAATCGTTCCTCGCAGTCAAGCCTAGCTGGTTGACCAGGAGGTTGTCTTGGAAATGATGCCCAGCGGCCACTTTTGCCTTCATCGGCTACTTCCATCAAAAATTCTGGCTTTGTCCATGAACACTGTTCATTCATTGATCAAATTCATATCCAATCCATGGCTTCCACAACACAACCCCTCCCCAACCACCCCCAAGGCGCTACCCATATATCCAGCAATAGTGTAGCCAGTGACGCCCCATGAATTCAAAGGCCGGCATATACTTTCCACACAACGGTCCAACCGCTGGCATTATTCTCGTTATCATAAGTATGAGGGGTGCAATGGTATCTTCAAGTGGATTGTTCATTTTCGACATGGTCAATTCAATATTGATCGAATGCATTTGGAGCATGTTTTTTTTACATACATCACGCAGCTGGCTTTGCTGCAGCATAGCGTTCTCTTTATTAGTTCCAAAGCACATTGGTATCATGATGCAACGATAGCAATCTGATTGAAAATTTGAAACAACCCAATTCAGATAGCTTGCACTCTATGTGTTGACACTTTGTCTATATAGCCTCAGTGTGCATTTCCAACTTGCCAGGTTCATCAAATCAAACAGATGACCTCTCCGGTATCTTAGGACATTCTCGAGTAGCATTTTCCAACTGAGCAGCTGGGGTCTTCTCCCCTTCATTCATCATGGCAATGGCTTCTCGTTTCTCGGACGTGCCTTCAGATTCCCCGGCGGCCACATTATCCAGCCCTCCAAAGATCGTGTCCATCCGCTCAAGGGAGATACCCTTCGTTTCTGGAAGTATCAAGTAAACCGAGATCTGAGAAATGCGACAATGATCGGTCAGTCACTGGAAATATGAAAAAAAGGGCTGTGCTTCGACTTACCCCGGCAGCTACATTCAAGCCGAACAGTAACCAATAGCTGCGACCCCCGACCTTGTTATTGAAGGATAGCCAAGACTGCGTGAGCAGAATAAGCCAGCATGATTGACCGAGCATGGATAAACCAAATCCCTGAAATAAAGGTCTCAGCAATCTTCTGGGTGGGGGGCTATGTCCGTCCCAACTCACCTTGTCTCGGACATTCTGAGGGAAAATCTCTGTAACCACCGTTGGAGCAACAGGACCATTCGACCAGCAATATATCAATCCTACTATAAACAACATTGCCACCTCGACCACAGCAGCAGCCTTGTTCTCGTTTGTTGGATAGGCGGTTGTGAGACCAGACATCACCAAGAGAACTAGTGCCTGGATGGCAAACCCAGCAAGTAGCAGAACTCGTCGACCAAATTTTTCCACAGTGAATGTATTTACCGACACAATGAGCAGCTGGAGAACAGACTGGATGCCATTGATTGTCAATGCCTGCGAGCCGGAGTCCCATCCTAGACTCTGGTAGATCAGCGTCCCATACATAGTAAGTGAAGCAATCCCACCACACTACATGAGACCGTCAGTTAGGCAATACCATATGTAGGGAAGTGCCGCATACCTGCTGGAGACCTGCAGCGTAAACTCCATACAGCAGGCGCTTGCGCATACTCTTATCCTTGAAAAGCCCAACATACCCTGTATCATATCTTCGACGGAATTCATACGAAGCAACAAGCTCATGGAACTCAGTTCCGATACGTTCATCAGTTGGTGCGCCAGACCTAAGTCGACTCAGGACTTTCAGAGCCCGCTCGGGCATCTCAGGATGCTTCTCGAGCATGTATCGTGGGCCTTCCGGGTACCAGAACGAGATCACGATAAATGCCATGCCAATGGGTATCTGGATAATGTTGGAGACACGCCAGGCGATGCTATAAGGCGACTTATGAAAAGACATTCCATAGCCGGACCAAAAGGCAATGAGGGTGCCGAGCTGGTACCCGAATTGTGATACTGTTCCGACAAAGCTACCACGAAGCTTTGTGGGTGCGCATTCGGCGACGTAGAGATTTGTGGCAATAGAGACACATCCAAAGCCTAGGCCTCTGGTTGAGTGAATCGAGGTTAGTAGTCTCAGTTTCCAGCTCAATAGATTCTTGAACTCACGTTAGGAGTCTGCCCAAGATCAAACCCCCGAAGCTATTTGGGACGACCTCGACAACACTATGACTGGTCAATACTCTCCCACCGACACCTCCATAGTGGACTCTTACACTCCGATTATCATGATGCAAATCGAGATCCGTAGAGCCCAGAGACGACCAAGCCAACTTGCGAGCTAGCCTCCGAACCAGAGTTGAGCGAAACCTGGAGATGTATTTTAGACCGAATGCAACGAACCAGTCCAAGATCCGGATATCAGGGATTACCTGTGATTGCCTATGGTATTGTCGCGACCAGACCCGATTTGTTGTCGTTGATCCCATAATACTCAATAAACTGCTTATCCGCCAGAATGACTGTCATGATTCCAGCATCATACCCGTTGAAACAGGTCGAAAAGACCATGCCATACAACAGGAGCGCCGCGAAGCTAATGTCACATCAGACCACAGCTGACTATCAAGGGGATATAGATATGTAGATTATATCACTTACCGGTCATCTTTAGGCAAGAACTTCTCTACGAGACCCATTTCGAGATAATAGAGACACCCCGATTGCAGGAAACCGGCACAGGTTGGGGAGCCCTCTCACAGCATATATAGAGCCATTCCGGGACCCCACATTTCGGGTTGAGCTCAAGAAATACATGCGAAGTTCCCAGAACAGCCTAAGCTGAAATGGGAAGGGGAAACACTAGAGACACCGTTAGCTTCTGACCTCAAAGGCTGGAGCTATTTGACCGTTCTTGGCCCCCATTCTCTTAGCCCCCGCCGGAGTCTTGGAGTCTCCCACTGCAGCCCTAAGCGCCGGTGGGACGTGTTACCAGCTCGAACGTGGGGGAATTGCAAGGGCGCCACTCTCAATCTCCGAAGTGCGTTCTTCGGAGTTATTTGAGGGGTCTTTCGGGGACAAGTATAAGGGGATCTCGGAAGAGTTTGCCTGGGATTTCTTTTTTTTTTTTTTTTTTTTGCCTACAAACCCTTCTATGGTGTAAAACTGCAGTCATGGAGTACCCCCAAGAAAGCTTCGTCGCGACAACCTTCACACCAGGCTCCTTCTGGGCACGGCGTCGAGAGGTAGTTCGGACGCAGACGCTGCGACATCAGCTACAGATGCTCAGAACTACTGGAAGGTATGATGCTTTCAAGTTACAATGGCACCCAAGCTACTCCGATCCTCCCACAATGTGGCCGGTTCCCAATCATCAATTTTGGGATTCCGATGTCGGAAAATGGATTGAAGGCGCCTGTTACTTGTTGATGGATCATTATGATGAAGACATCGATGCTGCCGTTCAGGAACTCGTGCAAATGATCCGGAGTGCCCAACATCGTGATGGGTATCTCAATATCCACTATTCGGTTGTTGAACCAGGAAAGCGCTTTACGAACCTGCGAGATATGCATGAACTGTATGCTAGGAAATAGTCTATCCCTAGGTGAAGATATGCTAACAGCCGTTTCAGATACAATGCTGGCCATCTGATTGAAGGGGCCCTTGCCCACTTTCTTTATTACAAGAATGATAAACTGCTCTCTCCCATATTGAAATATGTGGATCTTCTGGCAGCAACATTTGGCGACCAGGAAGCTCAAATACCCGGGTACCCTGGTCATCCCGAGATAGAGCTAGCATTGTTGCGGTTATACAGGATCACCGGCAACGAGAAACATCTCAAGCTCGCCAAGTTCTTCATCGAAGAAAGAGGAAACCCTACTGGAGGGAAAGAGAAACGGCACTACTATGATGTCGAATCCGAGGCAAGAGGCGAGAATGAGCGCACATTGCCGGTTCATTTTCCTGCTGCGAGGAGTTATTGGTAAGTTTCGTTTAGTTGTTCCTGGTGTCAGAGTATTCATCAAGGCCATAGGTATCAACAGGCACATGTGCCAATCGCCCAACAGGAATCAATTGAAGGCCATTCCGTTCGGGCTATGTACCTTCTCACAGCAGTTGCAGACTTGGTTCGGATCGCAGGCCCCGATAGCAAAGTGCGAACCACCTTCTTGCCCGTTGTCGACCGGCTCTGGTCAAACATGGTAGAGAAAAGGTCCTACGTTACAGGTGGAATTGGTGCAATAAAGCAGTGGGAAGGATTCGGTATCGATTATTTCCTACCCCAGGGTACCGACGAAGGAGGCTGTTATGCAGAGACCTGTGCTGCAATTGGCGTGATGATGCTAGCAGAGCGACAGTTGCAGGTAGGTTTCTTTGGATCGATGTTTGTCTCAAATTGTTCTGGAAACTGACATGGTTCTCTCAGATTGAACTCGACAGTCATTATGCTGATGTCATGGAACTTTGTCTGTACAACGCTGTATTGACTGGTATGAGTCTAGACGGTAAGGCATTCACTTATGTGAACCAACTAGCATCCTCAGACAAGGATCTCTCTCAGCGACACGAGTGGTTTGAATGTGCCTGTTGTCCACCCAATGTCACACGTACGCTAGGATGTCTAGGTGGATATGTTTGGAGTCACAGTGTGAATGAGCGCAAGGCTACTGTCAATGTGCATTTATACACGGCGGCCACTCTACGCCTTCGGGTCTCGGAATCAGTGATCGAAATCATCCAGAAGACCGACTGGCCTTGGAATGGAGATGTGGATTTTAGCATCGATACCAAAGCAGGGCCCCCCGTTGACCTCCAGCTGCGACTGAGGATCCCCGGATGGGCAAAGTCCTGGGCGGTGACCCCGAGCTCTGAAGGCCTCAATGTTCACAAAGGATATATTTACTTGAGTTCTGAATGGTTGCAGCAACGGTCGCAATTCCGACTTTCGTGTCCGATGCAACCACGTGTGGCTAAGCCCAATCCATTGACAATGCAACCTGTGGCATACGTGATGCGTGGGCCGATTGTGTACTGTGTGGAAGATGCCGATCACCCTTGGGAACAGCGTCACTTCAAGGTACGTACACTAACGTACACAGTTTCCTGAAGTCTCATGCAAAAACATGCTAACAAGTAATCCAGATGACCATCTTCGATCCGAACGTTCCTTTACGCGAAGAGGGCCGGTCTCAACCTGACCAGTACGTGGCCATCATCGCCGAGAAAGGAGCCAAAGGTGAGCTTGACACATCATCTTGGGATAGACAGATAGTAGCAGAGGGTAGAAAAGTTGTTGGGGAGAGCAGGGATCTGCACTTTGTGCCATATTATCTGCGGGCGAATCGAGGAGGACGGGGGCAAATGAGGGTGGGACTCCGTGTTGAATAGACGTTGTGCTTCGTACTCCACACATTTATAGAGCGCTACTCTTGTCCATCGATAGAAATCAAGACAACATACAGAAAAAAATACACCCGGTGCACCAAGCTATGATCTATTCCTACTGTATCTGCAGAGCTAAGAATAGCGAGGTAGTGGGATATCGTCATATATTGCTTACCTCAGCGTTGACATTCAAGGTTCTGGTTGCGGCCATGGGATTCTCTGGAGACCAGTCGCTGTCGTGATTCCTCAGACATGCGCATCTGGGCAATCTCTGTCTAGCTGGGTCCTTGAGTTTCTGAGTCAACTACGTGATATCTTTTCCTACTAATTTCCCTGAAACGAGGCACGGATCACCAGCCGAAGGAAGCTCATTATCTTTCTCTCTCCTTGATTTAAAGCCTTCTAGAATGCTCTGTTCCTCTTGAACGGCTGACACTCATTCGATGAAGATCTTATAACCTAGTTAACAAGAGAAATCCCGTGAATCACTCCCATAGCCTCCAATATCTTATCAGTACTGCCCCGCCGAGATTCCTCTCCCTCTTTTGTCGGCTCCGCATTTTGGCCCGTATTATGATCCGTCGCAACTCTGACATAGAGATCCAGCTTCCGGATGCTGGGCCGACACCTCTTTCTCCCGCGTCCAGAAGTGAACTCGATGTGGAGATGCTCTCCGAGGAATCGGCGCCTCCTTTGAGTCTTCCACCACACATCGCAGCCCGATTCTCCCGTAAAAGCAGCAAAGCACGCCGCTCCTCCGCCGTCTCGTCTCGACGAAGTTCAGTCTCTTCTCTGCACTCCCATCAATCGAATGCGACGTCGAATGGCTCGCCAAGCGCAGATCATATCGCCCAACATCTTCGCCGCACGTCTATTTTGGAGAGCCGAAAGGCACGACTAGCTGATCGTGCATTGCATGCGGAGAAAGTGAGGCTGCGAGCCGCTCTGGCTAAAGCAGCAACGAGGAATTTGCAAATCGAAGAGCGGGCGTTAGCCGCCCAACAGGCCCGTGAGCGTCTGCTCGCTGATATTACTGCCAAGTGCGAAGATCAGGTCAAACGGGCCAAGAAGAAAGCCGAGGATCAACGGGAGAAGAAAGCTGCCGAAGAAGCTCGGTTGCGTCTGGAAATGACAGAGAAGTTTGCAATGGCAGAGAAACGGCGAACCCTATACCAGAAAACCCACCGACGCCGGCGCACCAGCAGCTTGCCAGCAACGGAGGAAAAGAAGATGTCCCGAGAGGTCACCAAATCGCTGACACAGGATTCAGCGGCGCGCAAGATCCAGCGCGTATGGAAAACTCACCATGCAAAGATGATCATGCAGCAGTTCCAATCGTTGAGTCTGTCTGTGGATCGAGTTCAAGAGATGGATTTTGAGGAAGTAGGGGCCCTTCTGTCTGGTAGCGAGCTACTCGACACTATGATTCGAGTCCTCCGATTATGTGGGCTGCAAGACATGGAAGGCGGGGCGATGGGCGAGAGGGGGGCAGTGCGCACATTCCTCAGCAGCTATCTCATCGTCACTCACCCAAAGGAGGTTTTAAGCAGCCACGGAGACCAAGAGCAAGACTTGATCGCCAAAGCCCGTGAGTTGTTGGTAGCCTTTGACCAAGTTACGGCATTGCTGTCGTCGGGTTGTTGTTCTCCATCTGTGATTACTGCGGATCTCCAGACCCTGTGTGAATCACACAATGTCTTTTTCTCTGCTTTCCACGCTTGGAAGTCCCACGATTCGACGGTTTTGATTGAGATCATGGTTGCACAGTTTGTCGAGTTGGAATTGATCTGGCAGACAGTGAAGAACGACAAAGCAGGTGGTGCTGCCGAGGATTACAGGCAGGGCATTCGGCAGAACCAGATCATGTTGCTTGTTCGTTTGAAGAGGCTTGCAGGACCTGACCGTCACATGGAGATGATTCGTGACTCGTTGAAAAAAGCCAAACGGGAGAAAAAGAGGGCCGCCTCGAAACAAGCCATTCCCCGATCTGCTGAGACCGCTCCTCCGACCACGGATGTGTTGACAGAGAGTGTGGCAACGCCTTTAAGCGAGTCATTTAACAATATTGATGTTGCTGTCTTCCAAGAGCTGGATAAGCAGCGGGCATCTCCGCATGAGAGATTCACCAAAATCCTCACTCCCCTGCCTGAAAACCGGGAGCTGGTACATGAGCTTCTCATCAACAAAGAATTCAAGATTGGGGAAGCTCCTTACACCGAACCGCGCAGGCATATCATGAAGCAGATGTGTGATGCCATGAGGACAGGGGTTGAAGCTGGACACGGCATCAACTGGACTGTAGCCATGGCCACTGTGATCCAAGACCGCTTGTTGCGCTCACTTCAACGGGGAAACTCCCTGTACCTGATAATTAGTGAAGTCTTGGACCCAAAGCTCGTTCAAAGTCAGTGCGAGGCCGGCGCATTTTCTTATGATAATTTCTTCGAGTTCATGAATAACATTTTACCCCGGCTTTGCGCTCCTTACCGTGATCCGGTGGTCAAAGCATACATTGAGGATACCTCTGGCGATGCCATAGACCGGCTAGCTCGTTTGATGGGTATCATTGACCTACTATCACTTGATCAGACAAATTTTATGATCCAGCTTGCGGCGCCCCAGCTCATTGAAGAAGCCCCGGGGTACGAGAAACGAGCCTTCGACCGAGATCTCACAGATGGCACAATCAATCTGGGCAAGACCCGACGGTTTTGGCGAGTCCATCGCAAGATCATTGTCGATGAAATGAAGAGACGAGATCCGGAGGGCGTCCAGGGAGAGCCGCATCCACCGTCAGCACGAGTATACGCCCAAGGTCTGACCGACATTGTTTTGAGCAATGCCTCAGTGTCCGAGGACTTAGTGCCAGAGACTCTGAGTCTTGATCGCCAACGCCTTGAACGGCTACACGCCAGGGCCTTCCAAATTGTAGCCACAGCTTCCATCCTGCTAACGGCTAAGAACCTGCTTAAACGAGACGCACGGTCTCAATGGAAACCTGAAGCAGATCGGATACTGTCTTTAGATTTCAACGCAATCGGCGCAGAACGGGTGCAGTCGATCCTGGAGTCCACGCACCCGATGCCACCCGCTGCGAGCGCCCAGCTTGCAGCTACGGTCAAACGAGTCCTAGGACCCGTCGCCACGGCATCTCGTGCAGCTGCACCTCAACTTGTGGTTACTTCGGAGAGCTCTGCCTCGGAAGTATCTTTTGCGTCAACAGAGTTGCATGGAAACACGACCTCGGCAGCCAGCTTTTCGGATCCGGTGGCTAAGCTTATTCTCTCTCGCCTTCGAAACCACGTCCTATCACGCCTCAGCGCGTCAAGTGCGTCTGAGCGGGTACGAGCCACCACCACGGCCAGTCAGAATCTGGCTGGAGCAGGCATGCCGGAGTTCGTTAATGAGGTTGGGAAATTGGTCGAAGAATTAGAGAAGGTTCGGGAGGTGGATTGGCTTTGTCATGGCGAGATCTACGGAGGCTTATACGAAGAGGGCGTTCCCGCACAGTGAAGGCGTTTCAGAGGCGCATATATACATTGACTTCTTCCCTTTGTCTCTTTACGATTTTTGAACTTTGGACTGGGCAGATTGGCAGGACAGGGTATGGGTTATAGAGTTATATGGAGTGGCAATGCTATTGAGTTCTTTTGAAACAACACACCAAGCAATACACACTGAGAGATCATAGTGCTGATCTCCATTGACATCCAGGATGTAGGGTGTATGTAAGATGTAGTAAAATGTAAGATGGCAGTTGGCAGTTCGCAGTTCAAGTCCACCGCATCAAGGGCTATCTCCTATCTAATCAGTAACCCCACACCAAAAACCAGCACTTCCACCTTTCCCCTCCAACTCCCAATGTCTTCTCAAGAGATGAAAATAACACATCTATCCGACCTGACACCTCCTTCTCAGGAACGGACTTGGCTTACAGCCCCGCATCCAACCCTCCCAATAGTCGCAACATGCAGCTCAGACAAGACTATTCGAGTCTACTCGCTGACCAACTTTACACTGCTCTCCACAATCACCGGGGGACATAAACGGTCGGTACGCACAGCAGCATGGAAACCACACATTACAGGGGAGTCGGTGCTCGCGACCGGTAGTTTCGACGCCACAGTTGGCATCTGGCGGAGATGGGATAGCTACGGGCGGGAAGACGGAACCGGGTGGGGACTGGGCAGCAACCAAGAGACTACAGCGTCTGCTACAGCAATTCCCAGCTCTAATGATGTGGACGCTGCTTCCGATCGCGAAGACGAAGAAGAATGGCGGTTTGCCGTGCTACTAGACGGACACGACAGCGAAGTCAAGTCTGTATCATGGTCAGCGTCCGGGATGCTGCTTGCCACTTGCTCGCGCGACAAGTCGATCTGGATCTGGGAGGATCTCGACGATGGCGATAACAATTTCGAGACCGTGGCTGTGATGCAGGAGCACGGGGGAGATGTCAAGTGCGTCGCATGGCATCCCACAGAAGAGTGTCTCGCTAGCGGCAGCTATGATGACACGATCCGGCTTTGGCGGGAGGATCTGGATGATTGGGGGCAAGTTGCTTGCATCAAGGGACACGGAGGCACGGTGTGGTTTTTGGATTGGGAGGGCGAGGCAAATGTGCCTCGCGATCTTTCCTCGTCCGGGGCCGAGCCGAGCGCTGTGGCAGCTCAGTGGCACACCCAGACAGCACTCTCCGGTCCAAGACTCCTCTCCTGCTCAGATGACCGCACCGTGCGCGTGTGGCGACGCCAGCCGAAAGAAGCACAGCAACAGGCGACGCTGTCGTCTGCTGCAACGGGGATTCCGAGTATTATCCGGCCTATGGGGACCGATGAGGTGTGGGGGGAGGATGCCGTGCTGCCCCATGCACATGAACTGCCTATTTATGCTGTCGCGTGGAGCAAGCGGAGTGGGCTTGTTGCCTCGACTGGCGCCGATGGGCGCATTGCGATCTATGAGGAGCGGATTGTTACCCCAGAGCAAGACCAAAGGCAAGAGAAGACTGATTCGGATGCTATGGACACCACATCTGGTGATTCACTAGCAACGCTTCGAACGGAGTGGGTACTCATTGCTGTTCAAGATGGAGCGCATGGCATCTATGAAATTAACCATGTTGCTTGGGCAAAGAGGGCAGATCGAGGATCCAGTGCCGAGGATGAGGTACTCGTTACAACAGCGGATGATGGCAGTGTCAAGGTTTGGACCGTGACACGGTGATTTGCTCGCTTTGGCATTACTTCTTGGGTTTGACTTGGTATAGACAAAAGGTCCAGTGTATTGAAGGTATCTAAAGCTAAAGAACCCGTCATACAATATCTAATCAAAAATGAAGTTATTGGACAGGTTGATTTACCTGTGCTCCTTCAACTATCTAAAACGAGATCAAGACCCCATAACACCAGCTATTTTATACAGATGGAACCAGTAAAATAAACTTGGAAGAAGCGACAAAGACCACACATCTAGGAAGACTAACGGGTTTCACAAACTCCCGGATGCGAGGCATCAGGGTGGTCGTCATCGTCGCTAGCCTCACCAACAGCATAATGCTCCCGCTCAATGCCAGGGGAATGAAGCTGGTCTAGCTCAGATTCATCAAAATCGCCAGCTTCAACATCACGGCCAGAACGTTTGCTCTGGAATCGATTCAGAATGGAGGCATTCTCCAACATATCATCGTCCGAGACACCCTTATAGCCCCTGTGGTTTTGAGTACGACGACTTCGCCAGATGAAAAAGCCCCAAACGGTCACACCGATGATCACCACGACAAGGATAGCCTCGCCGGACTTGGTATAAGCGTGCATCTCAGTTTGCTTCAATTTTTCCTTCTCATTCTGCTCGTGGGCGGTGCTATTAGTTTGGCCGCCGACAGCAGTAGGTGGCAATTTCTCGCCATCAATGCGGGAATCCGAAGGCTGGCCGCCAATACTGGCGATATCGACGTTCATGAAGCGATCAAGCATGTCGCGACTCTGGCGGGGATTGTCGAATGGGACCATGTGGCTGGAGTTGTAGAAAAGCACATAAGTCAGATTGCGGGCAGATTGGTAAATGCCGGCGGGCTCATCTTCAAAAGTCCAGTCATGGCGCGGGGCCCAAACGCCCGGAGAAGTCTCGAAGCCGGTGCCGCCCTTCCACTTCATGTTGTGGATCAGAGTCTCTGTTCCAATGTGATTGCAAATCAAATCTTTGTCGCCGCTGAAGAGTAGAATATTGATTCCCGATTCGATCAGGCCTGGGAGCAAGTGGCTGGAGGGGACGGACTTCTTCGCGGTGAAGGCCTGGTGAACCATGCCGGAACATTCTGTCCAGCCGGACTTCTTTGCCGGGTTAATGTTCAGGGCTTCGACAACGTCCGCGCGCTGGAGATACGGCTCAATCTGTTTGAGGTCGGGTGGCCAGTTCATGCCACAAGACTTGGCCTCATCCTTCAGGCGGATATCGTACATGTTGTAGCACTTTTGGTCTTCGGTAGTGAGATCGAGGAATTGTTGCATCACGAACTCGCAGGCGCCAACATCCAGCCTGTTCTTTGCGCCGGGAGTTTCTAGCTTTGAAAGACAAACTTCGTTGAGAGCATTGAGGTTGTTGTGGAGGGTTGTTCCCGGCTTCACGAGGCCTTCTCTCTCGAGGAATTTGAAGTACGAGGGATACTGATCAGCAGGCGATATCCATCCGTTGCCGATCAGCAGACCTTTGACTGGCCATTGTGTGCCTCCGTTCGCTGCAACGGCCTCATTGCGCTCTTGAATGGCCTTCGCAATATATGGAATATGTTGGCCAGCATATGATTCACCGGCGATATAAAGCTGCAACACTATCAGTGGTTATCAATGCAATCAGTCACCAGAAATACGTACGTCATCGGTCTCGTATTCGGGGAATAGATCGAAGAATGTTTCCAGGAAGGTGACGAAGTGAGCGGCCATCTCATCCAGCTCATGGACATAGCTATCAGTGTTCGCATAGCTAAACCCAGTTCCCACGGGCGAATCGACGAAAAGCAAGTTGGCAAACTCATCCCACCGGCCCTCGTTGTATTTCAATGTCTGATCCTCGTTGAGCCGGTAGGGCCCAACTTCCATCAATGCGCCATCCATTGAGCTACATCCCGGACCCCCATTCAGCCATATCACCGTGCGCTGTCGGTTTGCGATGTGGCGATTCTGAAAATGCCAGAAGAACAAGTTGCCGTTCGTCTCGGGGTCGACCTCGATGTGTCTAGAGTTGCCGGATTAGAGACGGATTGCTTTGAGCCGAGGATACAACTTGGATCCCCATCGAAGCACTCACCCAGCATGCATTTTCAGGAAGGGCCCCGCCGGTGCTCCTGGTAACGAGCGCACATAATAATCAGCAGCCGAGTTGGCCGAACCCAAGGTCGGGCTCAGCAACAGCAGGAACGCCGATATCAACATCATCGCACCACCCACGAACGGAAGAGATGATAACATTTCAGCGGTCCAGCGCGGATATCATATGAATAGAAAGAATAAGGATGTCGTCCCGGGAGGGACTCGTAAGCGCGAATCAATAGATCATCGAATCCGGACCGGGTCGGACGGCACAGGTGGATCGCAATGAGGGAAGTCGGTATGTTGTCAAGCGACAGAAATCCTAGGTCACACCGTGGTCACCGTAAAAGAACGAAGATCCCAGGTGTCTCGGTGTTGAATGACGGTGTTCAAAGGGAAATCGAAGCTGGCGTGGCCTGTAGCAATGAAACGGTAATTACAGGTGGGTCACAATGTGATATCCAGCGACGCACTTTGGCTGTGGTCGAGTGTAAATTACAGTAAATACCAATGCAGTTCCCGTGCAATGTGCCTCCATACGAATCGATGTACAATATATATATATGTTGATTGAGATAACTTGTATTGACCTTGGCAATGTTTTGCCATGAATCTCGAATAAAGTCTTATACTCTCTCCATGTACTCCATACTCTCTATGTGTTTTGAGGGAACTCATCAACAAAGAACTCCAAGCCGACCTTCTTATTTAAGGGATCTTCCGCTAACTCAGAAAAGATCATCGAGGGACTTGTCAGCATCCTTTTTAATCAGATCCACCATTCCCTGACCGGTTAGCTTCACTCTTCTCTCGGTGGCAATTCAATTCTTACATCGGGCATGATAGGCTGCTCCTGAGCATCCTTCACATAGCGGAAGGGCATTTCCGTCCGCTCATGGTCGTTGATAAGCAATTCCGGGTAGTCAACATATGGAATTTCCTCAAGCGGCACTGGCATCATCAGTGGGCACATTCATCTAGACAGTTTCGCTCTACGCACCTTTTTCGTGAACGACCATCCGAGTCACTCGTACGGCAGTATCAGTGGTCATCTGCTTGGGCCCCAATCGGCGGCCGACATAACCTTTCTTCCTCAATTCAGAGGTGCGATCTACCAATTGGTCAGTCTCATGGACACGGTATATATCGTCGTAGCGGCAGGTGCAAGTACATACCTCTCGGCGGATCATCACCTGCACAGTCCCCAGTCCAATGGTCAGCCCAGATTCAATTCAGATCGGATCGTAGTTTAGTCCTAAAATTCCCTTACCGAGAATACCCCCAAAGAGGAAGACTTCAAAAGTATCCCCATCCTCAGGACTCAATTCCGCCTTGGCCGACGGGTCCAGCAGACAGACCTTCTCCTTGCGATCGGCGAAGATATCCTCGACACTCCGTTGCTCAACCTCGAGGCCCTTGGTGGCGACCAATTCGGCGGGCATCTGCAACTCCGCGGGCACAGAGCTGAGCAAGAATCTTGCCCCGCGAGCGTGGGATTCACGCGCAATACAGGCATATTCCAACGTGGACCACGGGCCCAACTCGGGATCCAAGTGTTCCACTACGAAGGTTGGGGTCTTCTGCTCCATGATGTGGTGTGTGTAAGAGACGTCACCGGAGAAAAAAAAAAAGAAGTGAAAGGGTTCGGCCCACCAAATTGGTGAGGTCAAGGACAATTGATTTGTTCACCCAATTATATCATTTGTACGGTCCTTCTCTTGGGATGTTGGAGTTTATTGTTACAGCTTCACTATTACTATGTTGTAGGGAAGAATTCACTTTTCTATGTTCTTTTTTTCTTTCTGTTGGATTCCCCTTTTTTTTTCTGTTGGATTTAGAAATCCGAGTCTGAATGAGTGTTCATGTAGATGGAGGTTCTCTTTGATGTCTAGATGCATACATTCTAAGTATGTGGTAACCAGTTCAAGCGACCATCACGTTCCCTAAAGCGTCATCAGCATAGCCCACTTTCTCTCCAATAGAAGGATCTCTGATTCCCATCTGCGAATCAGTGCTATTTAAAGGAAATCGAACTGTCCCATTTCCCTTCCCGAGTGTCACACCTTGAACTGTTCTCTCCCCGCCTTATCTTTCCCGCTTCTCATCCCCCACCTCAAACATTCCATCTTTCTTCAACCATCACCATGAATCCCCATCAGCAGAACAAAGTGGATATCAATGTAAGGATAATCTCGCATTATTCCTTCTATGACTGACAAAAACCCAGTCGTTGAGCCCAGAGGAGCAGCGCCTGCTGCGCCTCTACGGCAAGATGCCCACCAAGAAAGACGTTCTCCAGAACAAGCTCAAGGCAAGCCAACAGCCCAACCCCCACCCAACCCACTCTAACACAAACCCTTCGTGCAGGAACGCAAATACTTCGATTCGGGTGATTACGCACTGAGCAAAGCGGGCAAAGCCTCGGATGTGGGCGTCACCAACATCGGGTCGCGCCACCCCGTGCCGGAGAACATCCCACACCTGACATCGACTTCGCCGGGCGCAAACACCTCCGGCAGTGGGAGTGTGAGTGCCCAAGGGGGCCAGCAGATGCCCGGTAGCATCAGCGGCCACCCAGGCTCGATCGGGTTCCAGAACCGTAGTCCGATCAAGGAGGGAGGTAGCTTCCTGCACCGCGGCACTAGTATCAGCGAAGGCGAGGCCGGCTCTGGCCTTGCGTCTGGATCTGCCCAGGGTGAGCAAGAGCTGAGTGTCAGTCCTCCTGCTGCCAGGGAGGGAGTTCCCATTCGTCGGTAGGCGAAGTACTACACTTGCACTGGACTGCTACTGGACTGCGGTAGTTCCGAGGATGATCGTTGCATGCATATCTTTTGAAGGGGGTCTGTGATTTCACTTTCAAAAGCCCGGCGCTATGGGATTTTTTTTTTCTTCAAGTTTTTCAAAGGACTTCTATGTCTGGGAAAGCAATGGGATTGGGGGGGGGGTGCACTGCCGGACAGAGCAAGAGTGGGAACAGAGGCTATCAATGCTCGTTAGATGGCTTTATCACCATGCAGCTAGTGTCTCATCTGAGAGCCGATCTAACATCAGTCGAGCACTGTCCGGTCTCCAATGTTTTGGCCTTATTATCTTCTCTCCTATTATCACCATTTATCAACTTATCATCATCACTATGTGACATTGGGATCTTTCTTTGACATATCTCACTCTTATGTTCCATCATTCTTTTGACCGCTATGCTTGTCCAAGTTTAGTTTATGGGACAAGATATATGCTTGTAATACCTGTGACGTCTCTTCTCGATTTTCAATGTCCCCTTTTTTGCAATGACATAGAGACAAAGACCTGTCCGCGTCGTGTCTGCTTCCATGTATTTTCTCGCCATTGGGGCGTAGGCAGACTGGATATATGCCTATTTCATGTGGAAACCTTGTTATACTCGGCCATTCAATTGATTTCATACTGAGATACATGGCCCGGGACCAGGAGCCTGGCATGAGATAGCATGAGTTTGCTGCCTTCGGTCTCACCAACGTTGGAAGGTTACAAAACGAATGATACCCACTACCATAATCTCTACAGGATGGATCTAGATCTATGCCACTTGAATAAATTTGGAATGTCAAATCTCTATCAAAACCACCCGGCGCCTGGCAAAGAATACAAAAAAAGAAGTAGATATCCTATGTACAATGAACAGCTCGATTCAAAACAAATCCATCGGATGCATGGAAAGGCTTGGGTGGGAATGAAGTACTGTCCAACTAGAAGCAGCGAAAATCATGCCAGGGGGCTGCAAATTGGAAGGTGGAGCAAGACAGCAGAGGGTATAAGTGCTGAACTGGATAAACGGTGATAGTAATCTGGGAATGTTGTGGCAAGGTTCAGTTTGACCAGAAAGAAAAAAAGGAGGTAGAAAAAAAGAAGCAACGGGGATATTTGGTATCGTCGGGTCGTGAAAAAGGGGCAGACATTGAACGAAGTGCGTTCTCGTTTGAGAGGCACAGGAGAGCATATGATGTGACACGCAATATGTGCTGAGGCACAAGCATGGAAGTTGCGGGATTTTCAGAACAACTTCTCACGGGAGCATTTGGATTTGACGTGTTTCGAGTGCAAACCGATACACGCATATAGCAATGGCATAAAGATTTTCGGCGAGGAAGCGGGAATGAACAGGGTGTTACTTGAAATAAGAGACCCGACCAAAGACGGGACCAAGCATATATGGCGTCAAGGCAGCTGGAACTATTTTGTCAGACTCTTTCGGCTGCGGTTGTAACAAATGCGAGACTTCATCGGTGCGATGCCCAGACCAATCGACATCAAGTGGCAATTTTCTTTGCCCAGGTGCCTGTGAACAAGTCACTGGGCTGACTGGGTCACTGGTCTTATGCAGCAAGACAACCACAGCGAGGGCAAGAATAAAAGCTGACCCGATTAGTTTGAATCCCTGTTGTGTATCCCCGAGCAATGATGGAGGGCAAGACACAAACACAGACATCGACTTGACAATTGCCATTCAATCCATTTTCCAGTGGCCTGCCACGCCGTTGTCGATATCATCGTTTTCTCCGAGCCACAGCTCAACTGCATATAGGGCTATCGTGCATGCAAGGTTGATCCATCGCCAAGGGTTACCTCCACCATTGCCCTGACTGCTCCACCATTCCCCGCTGCCACCCATTGCTTGGGATGTAGTTGCAAAGTGTTGCATGAGCAGGCTGGTGTAGACGGCGATCAGGATACTTGGAGCGAAATAGCTCAGGAAACCTAGCACTTGACCTGCTGCGTCGTTGTCGTCCATGGAAGCTTCCTGGGAAAGAGCACGGGCGCCAGACTCGCGAACAGCTGGAATGATGCGCGTCGATGCATAGAGCACAAGCAGGCGGTACGCGAGCGAAATGAGAACAGAGGGCGTCACAGCGCTGAAAACGGCGGTAATGACATTGAACCCCGCGTGGATGATGGATGGCAGTAGAGATACCGCGTGCATAAGTTGTGTGTAGGACGCCATGATGATCGGAGGCAGGGGCGGGAAGTCTCCAACTTGGGAGGGTGAGGGAATCTGTTCCACTGGGTGAGACGGTTGGTAATCCGTGAAGATCTGGTAGATGCAGAGCACGATGTAGGCGAAGAGAAGAGAGCTCTCGACGGGGTTTCCACGACCACTGCCAATACCCCAGGCACATAGGATGACGGCGCATGTGATAGAGACTCCGATCAAGGCGGCATCGACATTGGAGATTTCGGGGAACTGCAGGACACGCCAGAGGAAGTACACCGAGCTAGAGATGATGGTAGCAGACAAGACCAGGAGGCCAATCTAAGAGAAGGGTGAGTTTGGATCGCGCGATCGAAATGGACACTCGTGACATACCATCCAGCTATCGCTGCGCCCTCCCCGGTTGACCAGCCAGCGGGTGATCTGACCAGCGGCCTGAATCACGAGTAGGCTGCAAAATCCTTCGGCCAGCTGGAACACCGGCGTGGACCATCTCAGGAGTCTATCCCAGTTGCCGAGGGCCACGGATTCTACCAGGCCGTCGCGCCCAAAGAGCCATTCTTGAATAGAAGAGTCCTGCGCCCTATTGCCACTGAAAGTGCGCTCCATCCAGCCTGCACCGGTATTATCGCTATCGACTGAGAAGCGGTTCAGAGACCAAATGAGCAGCACCAGAATGACGGCCCATTGTGTGAAGCGGAGAACAGCAATGATGGAAGAGCGGAACCACGATCGGTCAGGGGTAGTGACCCTCAGCAGTGAGACGAGAAAATAGAAGGTCGCTAGAGAAAGTGAAAAGGCCAGGCCACATGTCTTGCCGCCCACATCGAAAGCTAGTGGGATGGACGCGACGGTGACGGCGAGGAACAAGGCCGACGAGAAGACTCGAAAGAGCCACATCGGACCGCCGGAGGTTGGTACGCGGTACGCGAAGGCTAGGGATAGAAGACTGCGACAGAAGACTCAAGGCAACTGTGGCCGTGTCAGAGGTGGATTGAAGAGAGGGAGATGAGGGAGGGGGAGAAATACACTGTTTTCTTTTTTCGAGCTTATCGTTTGACGCTTCACGTGGGTCTAGGGAGGACAGGGAAGACGAAAGCGCCAGGAAAGAGAACGAAATGGGGGAGATATGAGGGAGATCTAAGACAAAATCAGGAAGTCAAGAATTCCAATAGAAAAGTAGAAGGGTTCTTTTTCTCTCTCTTTTTCTTACCAAAATAAGAAGTGTTACAGTCAAAGTGCAATCCACACCGGACTGGCGGTCGGAGCACTTACTATCACCCTTCTGGCTCTAGTCAACTCTTTAGAACTCATCAGCTCAGGGCCTAGAAGCCATTTCAAAGGTTCGATGCTCGCTATTTAATACTCCGGGAAATATGGGTAATCTATTTCTGGTCATTGACATCTACCTAGATCCTGGCCTAAGATCAATTGTCATAGATCTTATAAGGATCTTCGGGATACTAAATTCCTCCTCATAACCTTGGAAGGTCTCTCCAACATATCTAGGTGAAACATGAACAGAGTTGCTTTCCTTTAATGAATTTGGATTGATTACGCAGTGGTCATACCTGGCCTACGAGCTACAATCTACACAGGCAGTCTTAGATGCATACCTAAGGACATGTGCATATAACATAGCATTCCCACAAAAGCCAGGCAGCTGATACTCCTTGTATGACAATCTGACTGAAGTAGAAAATAGTGTCATTGAAACCCTCATGTGGGTGATAGAGAGAATACGTCCTGATACCCTAGTCCCATCGATCGATCCTGTACCCACCAACTACCTACATGTAGATATATATAAGCAGGTATCTAAGTATGATTTGCAACTTGAGAACCACCGAGAGCTCAGAATGATGATACATCCCTCCGTTGTACCCGAATATGGAATATGATCATCTGCAATGTTAATTTTCCTTAAATCTCAGCCTCTTGGCCAGTAAATAGGAAGATAATGATCTGGTGGTTAACACATATATCTAGGGAGATCTTCACTTGGCAATGTGGAATGCTAATTCATCGGACTCAATCCTTCCGCTTAACTCTTCAAGAGATGATCTTGTCATATTGGTTTCTATTGTTATATTTGAGCTGTCGGTCTCAAAGTCGATACCTAGGTAAGTGAATGTATAGAGCTCCAAGTCACATGTTAGCTATCAGCCCTGCTTTCAAGCCCTGATAACCCGATATAGGAATGTAGATAAGAGTTGCAGCCCGCCAGAGCGCAGCCATTAATACGTAAATACTTTTCTGACCATCCTCATCTGTCTTGAATGCTCAGATTCAAAAACTGCTTCAAGATGACTGAAAACGTTGCTAAAAAGCTCAAGACCTCGTCTCCCGTGATTGGGACACACAAGTGAGTTCTATATTCTAGAATTGCCGCCTAGCTTCATTTGTTCATACTATAACAGCGGCCACTTCCACGCCGACGAGGCCCTGGCCGTCTACCTCCTCCGCCTGCTCCCCACTTACGCCTCTTCCTCCCTTATCCGCACACGCGATCCCGCTGAGCTGGAAAAATGCCACACCGTCGTCGACGTGGGCGGCGTGTATGACCCCGCCATTCACCGATATGATCATCACCAACGGACGTTCTCAACGACTTTCCCTCAGCACGCCACCAAGCTCTCCTCCGCCGGTCTGGTCTACATGCACTTCGGCAAGGCGATCATCGCCCAGAAGCTGTCTTTGCCTGTGGACCACGCCGATGTGGACCTGTTGTACGAGAAACTGTACACTGATTTTATTGAGGCGATTGATGCCAATGACAACGGTGTCTCTGCCTACGACCAGGCCGCACTGACCGCGGCTGGGATTGAGAAGCGTTTCAAGAACGGTGGTATCACGCTTGCCTCAATGGTCGGCGACATGAACAACCCAGACCCCACCAGCCCGCCTGGCGAGCCTCAGGACGAGGATAGCCTCTTCGGACGCGCCAGCACACTCATCGGCAACGCATTTGCGCGCAAGATGCACCACGCCTGCACATCATGGATGCCGGCCCGCACCACCGTCAGCTCTGCCTACGCCTCGCGCAAGGATGTCCACCCCTCCGGCCGTATTATTGTCCTCCCGCAGGGCGGCGTGCCCTGGAAGGAGCACCTGTACAACTTCGAGGCTGAGGCGTCTGGCTCCAAGGATATTGATCCAGCTACCCAGGTGTACTATGTCTTGTACCCTGAGAGTGCCAACGAGGGGGCCAAATGGCGTGTGCAGTGTGTCTCCGTCTCCGAGAGTAGCTTCGAGTCTCGCAAGCCCCTGCCTGAAGCCTGGCGCGGTGTTCGTGACCAGGATCTCGATGGTGTCATGGCCGCAGAGGCTGAGAAGAATGGCCAAAGCAAGATTCCCGAGGGGGCCGTTTTTGTCCATGCCAGTGGATTTATTGGTGGCCATAAGACAAAAGAAGGTGCCATGGCTATGGCTGAGCGTAGTCTTGAGCTGTAGGGTTGGGATCTGGGTCTTACTGCAGGAAAAAAGTTGAATTTTTGATGACATGTTCTATATCACGACTCTGAAGGGAAAAATTCTGGTGTATTCTGACATGGTAAATGTTCCTTTGTGTCTACAATGGGCCCCCAAGCCCAATTGTAGGAAATCCATTTGGTCTTGCAACAAAGCTTTTAGCGTTACAAACGTATGTCGCCCAAGGAAACCGAAAAGCCCCATCGAAAGCTTATTTTGCATTGTCCAAGATATAGCAGAAGTATTCTTACTATATCGAGTGTGCCAATGTCTGGTGATTGACCGTGCCCGATCTTTCTTGCTGAGCGGTAGATGAGCAAAGAATTTGGGTATTTGGAAAGTGTAGATCCAAGCTTGGGGGTATGAAGTTTGAATGAACTTTCCGGTCTCAAAAGCTGCTTTTTGGGACGGATGGAGCTTGGAGCTTTAGATACCGGAGCACTGATACAAGTGCTGGTCAAACCGAGACCGCAAAACCCGGCTCGTTGAGCCCCAGCTCGATCTCGGATGCCCCCAAGGAGTGATAGAGTTGAAGGTCTGAGGCCATTGATTTGAGAGAACATGACCATGCCCTCAGTGACGAATTTTCAACGAGCTGATGTCCTCAATACTCCCACTTCCATCTCCAGAAGTTGACATATCCTTAGGTTCCCCTTGAGAGGTGGGGTCCTCGCGCTCGCCCATTGCGCGTTGGATAAGTTTCGCCTTGGTAGCTGCGCCTTTGAGACGTTCGTCCACATCATTGACAGCCTCTTCCTCGTTGCTCATATCCAATGTAGCTGGGTCAACAAGTTCGAGAAGTGTTTGCAAGTTCCTGGCCAGTCGAGTGCTGTGCGGCGGGAGACTAGGCATGTCTTCGCAGATGGATGGATCAAGGGAAAGGGTATCCGTTGTGTCATTGCCCTGCGCTGAAGTCCCTCCCGGAGATTTCGACTCGAGCCTATGTGCCCAGACTAATGCCTTGCCATACAAGCGCCCCATCTCGACAAATTTCTCAAAGCCTTTCTCAACGGCAAAGACGCTGCCTTCGGTGTATCCAGCTGCCGCTCCATCCGCGGTACCCAGTGCATAGCCCTCATTGTAGAATTGCTCCTCCAGATCCAGAAGACTGTCTAGAAGATTAGAGTCCATGATGTTTGGCACTTCAAGAAAAGATCATGAGCTTAGAATGAGAAGTTCCAGTGAGAGCACTTTTTTTCTTCTGACATGCGCGGGGCGGCATGTGACGAGATAGCCCACTTTTTGATTTTCCCGCCTTTGCCCCTCCAAAGACGCTTTTCCTTTCCAACACCACAAGATGACGGAACCCATCTTGCCCAAAGCCGGAGAGCGCAATATCCTCGTCACTAGCGCTTTGCCCTACGTGAATAATGTCCCTCATTTGGGCAACGTTGTGGGCTCCGTGCTGAGTGCTGATGTCTTTGCTAGGTATGACTCAACCCCAGAATTTCGCCTTGGGCCATTGTGTTGACAGATACTCGACAGATACCACAAAGCCTGCGGTCGGCCTACACTGTACATCTGCGGTACAGACGAATACGGAACAGCAACTGAGACCAAGGCATTGGAGGAGGGTTTGTCGCCGGCAGATCTGTGTGCCAAGTACAACAAGATTCACCAAGATGTGTATAAATGGTTCAACATTGGCTTCGACCACTTTGGCCGCACACCTACAGAGAAGCACACCGAGATCTCCCAGTCGATCTTCAAGCGCCTGCACGAGAATGGCTTCCTTGCCGAGCGCACCGCCGAACAACCCTACTGCGAGAAGCATGGCTCGTTCCTGGCTGATCGCTATGTGGAGGGCGAGTGCCCCCGCTGCCACTACGATGATGCCCGTGGAGACCAGTGCGACAAGTGTGGTCATCTCCTCGATCCCTTTGATCTCATCAACCCGCGCTGCAAGCTCGACGGCGCTGCCCCCGTTCGCCGCGAAACGAAACACATCCACATCCTGCTCGACAAGCTCCAGCCGGAGATCGAGAAATGGGTCCATCCTGCCATCGAGAAGGGTGACTGGCCTAAAAACTCGCGCATCATTACTGAGTCCTGGCTGAAGGAGGGCTTGAAGGGCCGTGGTATCACCCGAGACCTCAAGTGGGGTGTTCCCGTGCCATTGGAGGGATATGAGAACAAGGTTCTTTACGTGTGGTTTGAGGCCTGTATCGGCTACCCCTCAATCACAGCCAACTATACAGACGAGTGGGAGAAGTGGTGGCGCAACCCGGAGGATGTGCAGCTGTGGCAGTTCCTGGGCAAGGATAACGTGCCCTTCCACAGCGTGATCTTCCCCGGCACACAACTTGCCACAAAAGATAAGTGGACCATGCTCCACCACCTGAGCACAACAGAGTATCTTAATTACGAAGGCGGCAAGTTTAGCAAGTCGCGCGGTGTGGGCGTGTTCGGTACAAATGCCCGCGAAACCGGCGTCTCTGCTGACGTGTGGCGCTACTACCTGCTGAAGAACCGCCCGGAGACTGGTGATACACAGTTCGAGTGGGCGCCCTTTGTGGACAGCAACAATGGCGAGCTCCTTGCCAAGCTGGGCAACCTTGTCAACCGCGTCATCAAGCTCGTTGCCGCCTCTTATGGCTCCGTCATCCCGGAATTCACCGTCCCGGAGACCTTCACCCCATTCCTGGATGAAGTTACTGGCCATCTGCGCCAGTACAATGAAGAGATGGAAGCCGCTCACCTGCGCGCCGGAGTGCAGACTGCTATGCGTATTGCCGAGGCCGGTAACGGTCTGATTCAGGCCAACCGTTTGGATAACTCCCTCATTGCGAATGAACCCGAGCGCGCTGCCGCCGTCGTTGGCACTGTTCTCAACCTGATTCACTTGTTGTCCAGCGTGTTCGAGCCGTACATGCCGGCTACATCTAAGTCGATTCTGGAACAGCTCAACGCACCCTTCCTGTACATTCCCAGCGTTGAACAAATCAAGGACGGCTGGAAGCCTACTTCACTCAAGGCCGGTCACAAGATCGGCAAGGCGGCATACTTGTTCAGTCGTATTGACCCTAAGAAGGCAGATGAGTGGCGTGAGATGTTCGGTGGCTCGCAGGCGGACCGCAAGAAGAAGGAAGAGGAGGCTGCCAAGCTTGCCGCTAAGAAGGCTGCTGCCAAGGCCAAGAAGAAGGAGAAGAAGGAGAAGGGCCGCGCTGGTGCTGGTGCCGCCGCCGGTAGTGTTGAGGGGTCTGCTAAAGGTGGTGCGGAGAAGGTCTCCGTCACCACTGAGGGCAAGAATGACGAGGCCGTTGAGAAGATCGCTGATGGAGTCGCGCAGGTCACTCTGCCTACTTCTTAGATTTTTTAGATTTTTTGCATATATGTATCCATGTATGCAGGAAGGTCAGCTCAATGAGAAAATACAAGGCGCTCTGAGGGGGCTTTTTTTTTATGATCCGCTATGAGAGATTTGCATGGGTTGTGATTGGGGATCATCTTCTGGAGATATTTCAACTCGGATCTTGGAATTCTTCATTATAACAGTTAGCTCAACTTTAACAAGTAGCTATATCATACGCATGCAATTAAGGTGTTTTGGTTTTGACCGTCGTCTCTTGTAGACGAGCTGGATTGCGACATCAAGTTGCTAGTCGCTGGACCGGATGGCGATATAGATGTGCACCTTTTACTCTTCAGCGCTACGGATTTCATGATCTCGCCTATGAGTTATGGTAGTCTTGGATTAAACTATGTATTCATTCAAGTCCCAGTAAGTCATTTCAAACAATACAGTAGCTAGGCTAGCAAAAAAAAAAAATCCCATTTGCTCTCTCTAGGCAATACACGCCGATATGGTAAAAAGTTCATTACATGCTCATTGTGGCGATGGGGCAAAACAGATCGGCAGATGGATATCCCCCTTTCCCACGCAAAATAAAGGTCAAAAATCGAGAGCCAGATCAACGTTTGCGTGTGCTAGGTCTAGGCTTTGTCTCATCGGGTCCGATAGGGTGCAGCATGACCTTGTTGGTACTCTGCTGGGTATTGGCGGAGTAACCCTTGCTCCAGTCGTAACTGACAGCGTAAGCGAAGATATTTCCGGTGCGGTTGAAAGCGGTGGTGGTAATAGGGCCGCCAACAGCGGGATAGCCCTTGAGACGGTGCTTGGCATCCTTATCCCAGAAGTGGAAAGTGCCGTCAGCACCGGCGGTGCTGAAAGTACCGTGGATGGGGTGGAATGTGATAGAGTTAACAGAGAAGATGTTGCAGACATCGCGGTTTGTGGGTGTGGTTTCACGGTGGCACTTGAAGGAGAAGTTTGAAGCAGAGTCCTTCTCCTCGACGTACTGGATGGCGCAACGGCCTTCGACAGAGCCGACAGCAAAGCCAGAAGCATCTGAAAAGCAGCTGACTACCCGCGTCTGCCACTTGAGGGGTGATTGCATAGTCTTGTAAAACTTGGTTGGCTGGTCGAGGTTGATGATGTTGATGTAGCGGTCTGCGGTACCGATTACCAGCAGCTTGTTCTTCACATCCATGGTGTAGACACGCTCCTGGCAATCGACAGAGGCGATTGCAGTAGACTGGCGCAGATCCCAGTACTTGACAGTCTTGTCCCATGAACCGGTAATCAGAAGCGGTGTTCCGCCCACGGAGGGATTGGGGATCATATGGCAGCTTCGAATCGGAGCATCATGTGCTGCAACTTGAGTTGTTGCGCCTGATCCGAGATCAAGCATGCGGGCCGCCTTGTCGGCACCGGCACCGACAACCTTGGTTCCATCCTGATTTTCAAAACAAGACCATGTTAGTTTCTGTGGAACAGGTCTTGAGCCATTGGAGGCGGGGTTGTGGGACATTGTCAGCTTACTGGAGACCAGCAACAGTTCAAAACTGGAGCTTCGTGCTCGAAGAGTGCTTTTCCTTCACTTTGACCCTGGTCGTTGATTTCGTAGATGCGGACTTTTTTATCCCACGAAGCCACGGCTAAGTGTTCGCTGGTCGGCGAGAAGCGGAGATCCGAGATTCCATCCTCGGGGGGAGTGTTGAGGGCGACATCCTTGGAGATGTCGCCAGTGGTGTTGGTCTGGCTCGTCGAGGTCGACGTCGCGCCGCCGCCGAAAAGTGACATCTGAAAGGGCGCAGGATGTGTGACTGGGCCGAGGGTATCAATGAAGCGGTAAACAAAGGATGAGAAGACGAGGTGAAGGCTTTATTCACAGCCGAGAAGTCATGCAGAAAACAAAGACAGTCGAGCTCAAGGAGGGGAGGCAGAGAAGCCGATGCTAATTGTAGCTCGACAGAAAGTGATGCGCGATGCTGGCAGAAAACGTGTCTCACCGCCTTTCGGTCGACAACGATGTATATGTCTCTCATGTATCCCAGTCTCGTCACTTTTTTTTTCTTTTCGATTGATCTCTCAAAGCTGGCTACTTGAATATTTATCTACTTAGGCTGTGGGAACGTTTGTATATTGTTAAAATAAACCATGTCATCTCCCCTCAGGCAGCATTGCCGGACTTCAGTTATCCGCCTAGGCAGTTTTTGATACCTATAGGTAGGGTATGTTACGAGTTGGAATCTCGATTTGCCTACCGAATCCCTTTTTTTTTTGCGTCAGATAGGCACATCTTGTAACTATCTTGATGTTTGTCCCCCGGTATACGCATAGTATGGACCTGCAAACCATGATATGTCATGTTCTACACAAATCATACAGCTTGAAGATTTGTGTGCGATCGGAGATGAACCTGAAGGTGTTCGACTGTCACAATGGATGTTATCCCAACTCATTTCTCAAGAGTTGGCCATGATCTTTTAATGCCCTTCAATACGTGGGCTTAGAGTCAGATTTCGAGGACTTGTGGAGGGAGCCAGATGGGAATCGAGTTTCAACTTCAAATAATTTGTTGAGAGATTAGACGGTATACGTGAAGAGCGATGCTGGGGGTCGTCAATGCGCCAGACCTTTAAACTTACTACCCAGAAGCTCCCTCACCTATTCTCGCCGTCGGTGAACCCTATCAAGCTACATAATGTATCCATTGATATTTACCATCACGATATCATCATCAAAAAACAGAAAGTCTCATTTTTAGAATGAGGGTAGAAATCTGTAAAGCTGAAGTTTGAGTTGTTAATATACGCAATGTATATATGGAGTCGAGAGTCGCCGTCCCTAGTGTCCAAACTCCCTAAATATCTACTTTACTGTTGTTCGTGTCGGACTAACCTGGACATGTCATTTGGTTAATGAGTAATGTTCTAGTCAAATCCAAGCCTTAGATCCTCAGTGCGTGGACTATGGAGTTGTGAACAGTACATATTTCATTGATAATATTGTATACTGTTAATCATGTAGGTAAATGTACCTAGGTAGATACCTAGGAAGTACATGAGCTAAGAGCACCAAAGCCCCGGGCCGCTCGATATTATAGATTACCAACACCTGCAATTTCCATACGAGTGGTGTACAGCGCATGAATTTTGGAGTGCGGAGTCCCATTCTCATCGCGATGTCGGGAAGAGATTATTGGCCAATGGTAGGAGCGTGGTGCGATCAAGAATCGTACGAGTCGATCTCAGTGGTCTGATAGATACGTATATAAGAACGGGAACATCAGGTGACGGGACTATTATCATAAGATTGACCTCGTTATTCTCGTTAATCGTTCTCGTTAATCGTTCTCGTTAATCGTTCTCGTTAATAGTTCTCGTTAATTTACAACTAATCTCAGTCATATGTTATCCGAATATAGCTCATATAAGAGTGATCTACCCTAACTAAGTGGAGTAAATGCGGGGTGCAGCGCTAAGATTGGCTCCGCTGGTGATGTTGATGTCAGTTCTACTCGTGTGATCCGGGGCCACCGGGGCTGCCGGTAACAATGGAAACTCATCCTTTTGCATTGGAAAAGTGATGAGCATTCATTCTCTTGTAAAGGCTTTAGACTTGGAAGTAGTGTCGTAATGGAAAATGATCGGAGTAGTGGTGGAAGTGGTGGTGGAACCCAATATCTAGAGGTACCTCATTGTTGCCGACAAACACTATGTAAAGGCAAGTAGCATGACATCCATGACTGGCACCCCCGCCCTCTCACAAGGTCACCTGCCTCTTTCCCCTCCTTTTCTTCTTCTTCCATCTCCTGATTCATCTGAGATTTGCTATCTTCTGTTCTCTCCCATCTTTCACCAGTTCAAACCTGTCCCAGATACACTCTGCAACCATGTCTGTTCCTTTAACCAAAGTTGATTCCGCCATCGCTGGCTTGTCCATATCGGATGAGAAGCCTGGTGCCATTGAGAAGGAGGTCAAGGGTAAGAAGTCCCACAAGCGGCACTCCTCAACGTCAGAAGGGATCTTCAACATCAAGGACCTTGGTAAGTGTTCGTCTCTCAGAGGGAGGGATACATGCTCATACCTCCATTAGAGACACAAAAGATAGAGATTACCCTACCAATCGAGACACAGAAAACCGGGTGGTAAGCATCTGGCCTCCTTGCCGGGGTGTCCAAGGCATACTCACTCATGGCTATCTAGGAAACTCAACACCTCACCTTCCACAATTGAGGACAAAGATATCCTCAAGATGTTCCTCGTCAATCCACCAGTCAAAAAGATTGACTTACATTTCCCCCTTGGTCTTGAGGTCACCGCTCGGAATCTCAAGGGCGTCACGATCAAGGATGCATTAGATGCCATCCACAAGCAGTTCAAGAAGAAGGTCAGTGAATGCACTCTACAGATACAAGGGATTCTATGATGGCTGACGTGGCCTCGCTAGGCGGATGACGAACTAGACAAGCCCTACCTCGCTGGCTTCGAGTGGGACAAGGAAGAATGCTGGACCCGGTTGATCGTACACCAGAAGAAAGAAGGTGCACCCCAGCAAAGCAAAAAGTCCAAGAAGAAGGCCAAGGAAGAGGCATAGGTTGGCATCGGTTGATCGAGTGCAGTGTTCCATGGCACGGAACATGGACACAAGACGACTGTCCCCGGTAGTCTTCAACCCTTTTACCCTCTACTACCAGTCATCATAATGGATGCTCTAACCGGGGACTATGGACTCTCGATCTGCAATCCGTCACTTGACCTTGCTGTGCTGTATTCACGGTCCCATTCGGCTGCTCTGCGTTCACTGCGTTTCCCTTGTAGAAACAAGAATTAAGAGGGCGCGAGGGAGATTCTTATTCTGATTTTATCTTGTCTTATCTTATTATTCAGTCATTTCAGTGTGATCCGGCTCATGTATCTACTCTGGGTGGACCGGTCTGTTGCCGTTCACTCCTTCCGACACCCCAGGGGAGAGATGGAATCAACTAATTCCCGTATGGTTTTGCCTTTATGTAGACCGTAAGACCCCCGAGAAGAGAAGGAAATCTGAAGTCCACGATGGAAATGCCAACTCACAATTGACTTAGACGATCATAAGGGGCACAGCGTAGTCCGCCCTGTAGAAACCCTAATTCTCAGGTGCCCAACTCTCCACAATCAATCCCAAAGCGACCCCCAAGATTTCCGCGTCTTAATGAATGCCTCCTCGGAGTATTTTGGCTCCATGCCCAGCCTGATATACTCGGCCTTCACTTTCTTCACGATATCACGTTCGGAACTCGGTTCATACCCAGCTCGACCCATTCCGGTCCGCCCCAGACACTTATAAAACACCAAGCCGAGATTTTTCACGTCAAAGAGCTCCAAATCGCCTTGAACCCGTTTAGAGAGACCTTCCTGTCCCCAAATCATTTCAGTATCTGAGTATTCATACTGATCCCACATCTCACCGAACACCAGTGCCTCGAAGATGATATCCATCCGCAGTCCACCAACTAGTTCTTTCTGGTCATCCTTAAAACAATTACGTCTGTCAGCTAGAGCCATTTTGGATATCTTGCTTTCCCGGAGTTCCACAGAAAAAGAGACGGTCAATTCAAACAATGTGGACCCTTTAAGCATATCACTACACGGTATATAGCATATAAAATGTAAACACTTACCAACGCCTCATAGTGATACAGGGACTGTCCACCATGGCCCACACTACTTCGCAGCAACGACAGCGTATACACAGGTGGCTGCTGAACCAGCATGCGGCGCCAGCTGGCTTCAGGCCGGATGTAGGCATCTAGCTTGTGGGGTCTTCGGACCATGTCGAAGGTAGTGAATGTGAGATTTAGGGTAGTACGGATCTTGCGAGTTCTGCCATTGTCTTTAAGGTCGGTAAGTCCTTCAAGATTGCCGCTAGATTGACGAAAAACCGACGGGAACGCCTCTGCCAGCAATGGGTTCTGGACCTTGGGTTTGTTGAACGTATTGTCGAGGGGCCTGAAGAAGAGAGCCCATTGAAGAGGCCGAGAGTCGTTGATAAAATCTGACCATGCGTGGCATATCCGCGTAGCTTTTGTGAGGAGGGTGCGGGTGTCCAGATGGAGCAAGATGAGCTCGAAGATTTCGGGGATGCAGAGAGCACGAAATTGGGCTGGGATTGAGTTGGAAGGGTTAGCCATTGGGGATGAAGAGAGGAAAAACAAGAAGAGCGAGGATTTACATAAGAACTCGATGTTCTTTGTTCCCAACTCGGGTGACAATTGAGACGTATCATACATCATGCACGTGATGGTTCATCTTGGCAGGACTCTTGGGAGGCTCAGGATATAGAGATGTGTAGCATTATGTATAGATCACGTTCGTAGGCAAGTATGTACAAAACATGTGAATGAGACAGAGTCATGGGCTATGGCGGAGTTAGGAAGCGGAGAGAGAAGACACCCCTGCATGAATATCAAAATGGTACAGGAGCCTTCGGAAAATCAGATAAACATTCTTCGCTCAACGAGATCGACCGGAGGTCCCAAACAGGACTAGGACAATCTCGTCGAGGATTGTAAACACAAGATGGGTATTCAGGTACTGGTTATTGAGCGTGGCAAAGATCCGACGGGCAGCAGCCTGCGCATTCGCCCTTCCCACAACGTTACCCGCCAGATCGGGGATCAGAGTAGCTAAGACCACTGTCGCCTCGGTACGACTATTGAGGCGATCTGTCGCGGAGCGGGGAGGCACTTTGCGGAGCACACCACCCGGCCAGAGCGTATCGCGAGCGAGTGCGATATACTTGAGGAGCGAGTCATCCTGTACAAGGCCCCGAGCACCATCGCGGACCTTACGCTCGATTGTCCCACCGAGGAGCTGGTGCAAAACGACAACCACGGCACGACCGCGTAGCCAGTTGTTGCCACGGTTCAGTTCGAAAGCTTCAAGAAAGAGGTCGCAAATGGGTTTGATGAAAGGTTCGAGCTCGCGATCTTCGAAGGCATTCAGCTCTGCTTCTGCTTCGGCGGCTGTAACAGCGTCTTCGGTGGCAAGGCTGGAATCTGGGGTTGCAGCGCTGGTGGCCTGCTGAGTAGCGGCCGAGATGAGATTTTGGCCCGCAGTAGATAGTTGGTCTAGAACGCCGAAGTTGCCGAGGAAGTCGTCCATGCCATCTGCCACGGAATTGTAAATGCGTGTGACCAAGTCTTTGGCTTCGCCCTCATTGTCGCGAGCGTTTTCCTTGCGGGGAAGGATGGCACGTTGTGATAGGAATGCACGTAGATCGCGGCTACGACAGACCTCAGGTAAAAGAAGTAATTTCTGTAGATAGGCTTCAAGAGCGAGTCGGCGCTTGTGAAGAAACTCTTTCTGTAACTTCATAACCACGCGTCGTCGAGGGAATTCCAAGTGCCGAACAGAAGGGTAGCGTTGGCGTAACTTTTGATGTAAATCATGGAATTCGCTATATCGTCGTGCAACAACCCATGATGCAGCAGGCATTTGCTCACCGGCATTTCTTTGAACCTCCACAACGTCTGAAACAGTGAGTTAGCCTTGGATAGCTGGTGCGTTGGAGACTCATACTTACACATTGCGAATTCACGGCCATCATCTTCCTCTTTGCCCACGACGATGGATTTGAGGCTGACAGTGGATCGTCCAAAGAGACTGTTATCACTTTCCTGGATGATGTACTGCTGCCTCTGCATTTCCTTGCGGTGCATTTCGCGCTCAATGCTGGCCTTGGACTTGCGCAGAATTCTCAGCTCCGCAGTGTTATTTGTCAGTTCAGCTTTGCGTGTCAATGCTTGGACCACGGCATCCTGAGCTGCAAGCTTGTCGATATCGATCGTGAGTGCCTCAATCGCTTCTGTTAACCCCAAGTCACCAGGTGCAGCTTCGTGTACCTCATCTGCAGGGTCCTTTTCATCGACACCGTCAGGTTCCTCATATTCATCTTCGATGAATTTCTGTTGATCCGGAAACAAGTCATCATCAAATACACCAAGTCGTGACGCATGATCCACCAGACCAAGAGACGCGATGCTTTTCTTGGTTTTTTCATTTCGATTCTCAATCTGGGAAATATTGGACATGGTGCGTGGTGAAGGAACAGGACGCTCCACTCCGTGTAGACCAATGGTATCTCCCTTGAAATCATCAAGTCTGCTATTCTTCGGCTCATTGGTAATAATATCGTTGAGCGCTGCCTCCATCGTCTCGAGGACCTGGCTCTGGCTTTGACCGGCATCGTTCTCGCCGTTTTGAGAATCTTTACCCAAACTATGGGTAGAAGTGGCAAGGTTGTCTGTGTCATAATCGTCGTCAAAAAGAGGAGCAGATCGCTCTGAGTCTATCGATCGTCGAGGGGAATCGTCATCGTCAAACAATTTTCCCATGCCTCGCACATCACTGGACGAGACAGCCGCTCGCCGAAGGTCTTTGGAAGGCCTCAATCCTGGCTGAGAGGTCGTGCGTGATAACAAAGGGGGAAGAGGTCGTCTTTCAGGTGTTTCAAACGTGACCGCTATGGGAGAGGATTGACGAACTGGGGCCTGAGCAGCAGAAGCTTCATCAGACGCAAGGTACTTCCAGTATAGATCAGATTCTTTAAACTTTGGATAGTAGGTATCTTGGAGACGCTCTAGAATGGCTGATTGGGTCGTCAAAACCACTGTTCGTGCTTTGCGGTACTGTTCCGGGGTTGCACGCTTTCCTGCACTGAGAAACATCTTGACTGCTCGACGAGAGTCTTCGGAGACTTTCAGCTCTGGCTTTGAAAGATATGTTTCGCTGAGGAGAGCCATATCGTTCCTATCTGCTGGCTTCCATGTTATTGAGGTGGGCTCTGCCTCGTCACCAAAATCGTCTTCGAGTGGGTTACGGAATCCATCCACAACGATCCAAAATTGAACCAGAGACATCAGCTTTTGGCGATCCATGAACTCCATGAAATAGGACAACCCAGATGCGCTGTGCATGACATCAACTAGCGATGTTTCTTGCGTTGTGGAAGGGATATCAGGTCGAAGGTCTAGAGATGGCGGGACGTGCGAATTCTCGCCAGGTTTCGCGAGCTTTGCCACTTTCTGGTCAAGGACACGTTTGCCTGTTTCCAGACGTCTCAAATAGACCTGATCTTGGCTCTCGACTACGCTCTCCTGTTTCAATTGACTTGCAACGAGAGCGCGGAACCGACGGGCATCGGAGAGGTTGTTGCATTTTCTGATCGCCCGCACGAAACGTTCAAATGCTCGCTCTGAATCATTGGGCGACAACCGTGGAAATGGCTGCCCGCGCTTGGACTTGGGTGCGGGAGACGCATGCTGATCCAATGCGGCGCGCAGTTTGCGGACAGTCTTCCGATCCTGTAGGGCTGTACGACCATAGGCCTCCATTAGTTGGTTCCATGTATCTGGATCTGACAATGAAGTGACTATCGGAAGAAGCACGGCACAAGAAATAATTTCACGAATCAGAACTGATACAATTCGACTGTTGAGCACACCTTCTGGAAATAGCTGGGGTAAGAGTCCGACTGCTAGTTTGCGCAGGTATTCCTGCTGAACTGTCTTCTGGTCGGACATGGAGGGAGCAACAGCAGGGTGCAAGCGACCCTCGCGGTACTTGTTTGCAATGGCCAAGTCGAGCTCTCCAGACTCCGTCACATTTCGATTGAGATTGCGGCCCCGAACAGAACGCTCGGCCACATCAAATTCTTTGAGATGCGATGTTACAACAGGGAATATGCGCGATACTATCAGCGAGATCATGTCCTCCGCAACCAATCTATCCCGAAGGTTTTCGAGGGCAACACGGATCGTTCGATCAACCTCATTAGCAAATGTGGGGTTTGGGCTAATGCTTTGATACCACGAGGATACGAAGTCCCGGGTTATGAAAGACAAAAGTTCATCGAGGCCTTCCGAAACAACAAAGGATTGTGGATAAAGTGGCCGGGCCCGGTATCGCGTGCTTCGACGAACATTGAGTACTTCCTTTTGCCATTGATCAGGTTTGATGAAAGCCACCGAAACAGTTTTCGCGGCGGGCTTGTAACTTTGGCGCCGGATCGTTAATGTGATAAGTCCCAAAATACTCGCAGCAGATAAGACGGCGCCCAACGTCACGGCATATCCTAGATACCGAAGTATCGGCAGCCAGCGAACCACCAAACCCCAAGCGATGAACACGCCTACGCCCGCAAGAACTAGGTCGCGACGACTAAGGGCCATTCTCCCCGCACAGTGATCTGAGCTCCACAGCTCATAACGATCGCTCCCAGTGAATTGGGAGCGAGCAGCTCGGCATAGTATTGTGGTCGTGGGTGATTGAGCCTGATCGGCGGAGAAGCTTTTGCCGTTACAAACGTCCTGGACCGAAGACGATATTGTGTGGACCACGGGTTCTGGAAATGAATAAAGAATCAAAACGCCGATCCCTCTAAACGCGGTATCAAAAAAAGAGAAGCCAAGCAAAGAGTCGAGAAAGCTACGATCCCGTGACCCGTGCGGGAGCTTGGAACGTCATTTTGTTTACTTAAGCTGTTGATCCGGGGCTCGGCGCCCAACCGCTACTGTCACCTTTTCCCCTCTTCCTCTTCTACTCTTTTCTTCTTTCTCTTCATCTTTGGTTTTTTTTAAGGGATTCTGCGCCATGGCCTCTCTCACGGACTTTGTCGATTTCTCCTCCCAGACCTTACTATGTGAGTCGATTGCATCTTACAGGATCTCAACAATTTGCATGTGATTGACCCCAACAGGGTCTGCCGCGACTATCGCTTTTAACCCAATTTTCTGGAAGTGAGTATCGACTTTGGTGAAGAAAATCATGATGGCCCTGCACTAGCTACATGAGCAATAGCTAATCTGAATAACCTTCTAGCATTGTTGCCCGCGCAGGTTGGTCAACTCTTCGGGGGATTGTCGCGTTTTGATTCTAACTAACCGCTGAAAAGAGTACCACAATCACTTCTTGACCCGCATCTTCGGAGGCCCGTACAAGGGTTGCTACTTCCTTGCTGTCACCATCTTCTCTCTCGGAATTCTCCGTGACCATGTCTACCAACTTGCTCTGGCTGACCAGCCGTTCTATGCTCCGGCTCACCAGCCGCTGATTGGCGGTGTGTTGTTCGCTATCGGTTCGGTCCTCGTTCTCTCCAGCATGTGGGCCCTCGGAGTTACGGGCACCTACCTTGGCGACTACTTCGGTATTCTTATGGACGCTCCTGTCGTTGGGTTCCCTTTCAACGTGACAGGCTCTCCAATGTACTGGGGAAGCACCTTGAACTTCCTCGGTGTTGCTCTGTACCACGGCAAGGTTGCTGGTATCCTGTTGACCGCCCAAGTCTTTGTCTTGTACTGGTTCGCTCTTCGCTGGGAGGAGTAAGTGATCATTCTGCAAACGGATCTGAATTCGAACTAACGGTCTAGTCCTTTCACTGCTGAGATTTATGCCAAGCGCGAGCGTGAGCGTGCTAAGAAGCAGGGCGGCAAGAGACAATAAACGCCAAGAATGTATACCTGTATACAAGGATTGGCCTGGACATTCAACATCCACAATCTGCAACCCAAAAGAGAGGCTGAAAAGAGGCCAGATTTCTCACGCAACTTGACTCAAATCTAGAGTTGCCCACGATAAGCTTCTGAGACACGGATGCATCCAAATCTTCAACGAAGCTGGACCTGTAGACGATAGACAAACGCCTTGTCCTTGTTGCTGGGAACCAAAAAAAAAAGGACAAGGCCCCACTGTGATTTCCCTTACGCGACTACAAAACAATTCAATCCACCCATTGCGACAGAACTATGTAGAATTCTGACTTTGTAAACATTTATGACACGCTCGGAGGGGATGACTGAAGAGAGAAGGTGACTACGGGCTTTCTCTATACTTCGAAGTACAGTAAGAAATGCTATTCCCAATAAAAAGGGCGGTTCAGTCGCTTTCATCGCAATCTGCTCCCCGACTTTCTCCTCAAACTCGAACTTCTATCTTTGGCCTGTCCTTCTGTGTAGAGAAGAGGAAAGGTCATATATGAAGGCCCAGCCTAGCTTGGTGATTATTGGTGTGTTCGAAAATGGGTTCAGCAGGTCAATAGAGTTGGTATAGTTCTCAAGACATCCATAGTGCTATGAGAGATAAATACACCAAAATTTGAGCCCGGTATCCTCTCCTGACTAGGTCAAAAGATCATTGCAAGACATATGACAATGCACGACTCCATGAACGGTCCTTCAATATGATGCTCTTCGGGCTAATAAAGAGCTGTTGTTAGAATTAGTGGACCATATGTACTGTCGACGAGATTGCCTCTTCTGGTTCATAACACGATATCTATACCATTCTTGATTTAAGACAGTCCTTTTGACGTCGCTACAAAGTCCTAGTCACCAATGTGAGACAAGATGACCATCACCTCAACTATACCATTGCCTTAACAATAGTGTATGACACCTCAATGGGGGTGTCATCAATTGATAGGTGAGTGAGAGACGGATCAAGAGCTCTGTAAGAATCTGAGGCTTACACTTAATGGAAGACAATCTGACTTCTCGATATCTAAAGGTCTCTGAGCCGGTATGTTCCAAGACATAAGAGGAAGCTCCGGGATACGCCTTCACTTGATCAATCACTATCAATTCATCTTCATGAGTAATTGATCATGCGCATCTAGCAGATTTCTATCGCTAGGATTTACGAATCTTCAATTGCAAACATGAAGGGGAGGAGAAGTCAAACATGATTGATTGGTCTACAGCTATTTGATGCATGCTAATGAGCACTCTAGTTTGTATCAAACCTCACGGTTCACAGAAAGTATAGCTTTTTACGATGGGAGATTTTGATTTCCCCTATGGTTCCTAGCACACCTGGATACTGTAGGGGAGGGAGCAAGGTCAAGGCAGGAGCCTACCCAGTTTACCACGGCTCCATCTCTGCCCTCGCTCGAATTTCATCGACACATACACGGTTTCTCAATCTTTCAAACTAATCAATGTGAGTCCCAGTTGACTGCACATGTGGTTTGCTTCGTGCTCAATCTCACACAGTTCAAGATGTCTTGACCTCGATACCTAGTTTGCAAGACAACCATAACCAGTCCCCCAAAGACAGCGATATGATCACAGTCGGAGCGAAGATCGCAGACTACCTCAGCGGGTAAAGAGGCACACCCAATAAACATTGAGAAGCATCAGAGCCCTAACGCGCAGGGCGTCCACAGATGCAGAAATGAAAACCCTCTCGAGTAGGTAGCGAGTCGATGCAATCAAAAGCAGGCGATCGAAGACCGGAGAACACCAAGTTACAGAGACACAGACCGACGTGTCATTGGTGCAAGGGCTCCGATGCCGAGGGTCTGCTAGTATTGTCAATGGCTCAAGGACATTTGAGGATTGGCTTTTTTTGTATCTACTTCGAAATTCAAGAACTCGAATGATTCACCTCGCAATTCGCACAATGCATGCAGATAGAGCCAAGTCAGCGGAAGCAGTCTCACCATGCATGCATCGTCCACACTTCACCTGGGCAGGCATGCACTGCTGGAGTGGCCATGGAGGGCCATTCCAGTTGTTGACCGTTGTCAAGTCTATGGGTGGTAAGCGAACAAGATAGCTATGATATGTTCTATATATCGAAATGTGTGGGATTAACGATGTTGGTCTGTTGTTCTTTTGTATGTGTGCGCTGTATCAGTTTCCCGTCTTCGATGAACTGCTTGAACCACTTCGAGGAACAAATGAACTCAAATATTTCGGCTAGGAATTACAGAACACTGGCAGAATATGATGAGCATGTTCCGATGTCTACCATGGAGGTAAGACTTTCCATTCACATAACCAGATTGGGTTCAAAGACTAAACCAGGAGCTCTGGGCTCTATAGGCCAAAACCAATGTTTATTATAGAAAAGAGGGTATATACCGACGCCACACGAGACAAAGAACCCAGTTGCTAATACAGGAGACATGGGAGTAGTATGTAGGATCATATTACCCCGAGATACGAACGCCTTCAACGCCATGCTAAGATGCCCGGGAACATGACAATGACAGTCAGAAGGACCAAGGCAAGGACCAAGGAGGAACAATGAGGAAAGCGAAAAAAACACGCAGCACGGAAAAGCGGTGCAAACAGCCCATCCCTCTCATTGACGCCTCCCTCTCCCCCTTTTGCCATGCGTACGGGTCTCATCAATGGTCTCAACCTCGTCCTCATCAGTACCTTTTTTCAGATCCTCACCGTCAGCAAGCCCCCACTGCTCCCGATCGTACCAATCCTCCCCATCGCTCATCTCGCCAACATGTCCCTCAGCTTTGCACCACTCCAGAACATCCGACTTCATACGGCAAGCGGTGTTAAGTGAATGAAGCATATGTTCCACGCCGCGGACCGTCTCTTCTTGTTTTTGAATGTATGACCAGAGTAGACGGCGAGTGTCCTCAGCCTCAGCAGCGGGGAGGCCAAAGTTTGCGTCGGCGCGGATGTTCTCAGGGATTAGGAAGAGGGGATGTGGAGTGGGTAGTGGGAAGGACATATCAAGGGAGGATAGTGGGGTGTCATTTTCATTTGGGTTGACGGCGTTGGCCTGGGCACGTGTTGTCATTCGGCGCGGCGGTTCGGGTGAAGACCCGTCGTGCATCTCAAGATCTTGTTCTGGGTCTTCGCCAATTTCGTTGGACTCAGTGGGCTCGCCATCTTTGTTTGTGAGTATATCTTGCTTTTCGATGGAGCCTGCGCTCGATTCAATCCCAGTTACATTGTTGTTGCTCTCCTGGACGGGATTTTCAGTGTCAGTGTGACGTGGGAGGTCTTTGACAGTGGCATCTGTATCTTCCGATTTGAGCTGCGGGCCGATCTGAGAAGTTTCTCCCTCGGTGACGGGGGCTTCAGTCATTTCCACGTCGTTCTGATCCAGATCGGAGTGGGCGTTCGCACCGTTTAGTGCATATTGCGGGCCCTTGGTGGCCATTGACGTGAGGATGTCTTGTGTCACATTCTGTGGGGCATTTGAGTCGGTTGCAGATGGTGTGCCTGTCTTGCTCAGGCCTTGCTGGCCCAAATACACGCTCGGGTCATTACTGACGGGTCTGGGGTCGAAGATCAAGGGATCATTCGGCGTCTCGAAGGCACCGCATGGCACCCAACTACTATCTCCAAGGAATTTTCTATGGAGGTTCCTCGCGCGCCACAGCAAAGCACGTTCCTGACGAAGCTTGTGTTCGACTGCTGCCGCCATATGATCCAATGCTTGAGATGTGTATGGTTGGGACATAGAAGGATGGGTGGGGAGTTCAGAAGGATGCTTGAGCGGACACAGAAGAGCTGGATAAGGAAAATGTTAGATATTGGAGCACAGAATGAGAATAGGAAAAACTCACTCTCGAGTGCAATTCCAGAGAACGGATTCTCTTCAGCGGCCGCAGCATCAGCCTCGGAATCCTCATCATCCTCGTCAAGCTCGTCTCCCTCCGAATCATAGCGAATTGGATTGGACTGGAGAATGTAGCGTGTATAGCCAGCATGTTCAATTTTCTGGTTATTGCAGAAACAACGGTTAGTTACTAGGAAATCGAATATGGGTTATCGCCATAACACCCAGGTCCCGGAGATCGAATCCTTGGTAATTCGCATATCACGCACCTGCTTATAATATTCTTCGGCATTGATGTAACCCAATGCACCCTCGCTCACAAACTTGGCATTCGCATGCATCTTATTCCCGCGGTTTGTCGGTGCCATAATTGGGTCGTCCGGGCCGTTGTCTGTCGAAGAACGACATCAGAAACGTTCTGCTTAGAACGCAAGCAGCTTGGTCTGTGACTTACCATCCCGCTCTCGGCGCAAGGCCCGTTTCATCCCGGTGATGGTATCGGCGATTAATGCCGCTTGCGCCGCCATGGCTACGGTGTCGGTAACAAGACTGTCGGGTCAGACACGTCGGTTGGCGCGTTGGAGGGGATTCTTGGGCAAATCGGCGGCGTAAGAATTATTTCGGAGGAAATCAAATGATCGAGTCAGTATTTCTGATGTTTAAATCTCAATTATAAGCGGACACTGCAGTGACCAAAGGATGTGAGCTTTAATGGCTTGGAGTGACTGGGGCGAAGCTCTCTGACGGCAAGACATGCGGAAGACCGATCGCCGCTAGCCATATGAGGAAGTCCGGGTTATGTGATAAGGGCTGACCACGTGACATACCCTCATCTAAGCAATTCATGAATTAGATTTCCATGTTCGCAATGTTGCATCTTGATCATAATCGCTCATAATAAGACAGTTCAATTCATCTACGGTACCTAAGTCAGGACCAAGTCATTCAATCATCTGCATCGACCCATACGAGAACCCCCTTCTTGTCGGACCGCATATCCCCTGTTGGAAGGACGCGGAGCGTTTTATTAAAGTAGGTATCAATGACCACCAGCTGAGGCTGAATCCATAAGCCATGCTTCGCAGCAAACAGCTTGTAGTGAACACTATGGCGGCTCAGTGGCATAAGCTGTACAACGGTAGATTTCGGGCCGCTGAAGGCAAATTGCTCGCTAGCTTCCATGACCAAATTAAAGGTGAGGAAGTGGGTGGACGAGTTCTCCAGGACGTACTCCATGTTGATCAAACCCGACATGGTGTCAGATGGGGTGGCTGATGCAAGTACGCGAGGCTCACCCATTGGGACAACAAATCGAGGAATGTCAAGTGTGGTGGTTGTAATCGAGTGCTCCATGTTGGGTGAAGTTACAGATTCAGATGACTGCCGGCGCCAATTGATCTCCAATGTACAACTAAGCGCAGTTGGTCTGCGGTCTCCAAGGAGCAGCTTCCGAATATCTAGGCAGAAGTTCGATTCCCGCAATTCATCTGGTGCAAGATGAGGCGTTTCTGGGGTGACTAGCTCTTCTGGGTGGACCTCACAGATAGCTCCCCCATTCGCTTCGAGGAGAATCAAGGATACCTTTTCAACCACCAGTGGTTCCAATGCAAAGGAAACCACCTTGGAATTGAGGCACCACTTCTGAGACAAGCCTCCAGGAGTTTGCCCATCGAGCAAGTCATCGCTAACTGCGAAGAAATTGGGCCACGGCTGAGGATGAATTGCAGGTAAGAATTCGTAGTTTGCTTCGAAAGGCCGAATAAAAGACAAATCGACGGTGATATTCTTCATGATTGGAGTCTGGATATCAGATACTAGATGATACTCAACCGAGACTTCCAGTGTGAGATTCGTAGCTTCCCGGGTGTCGGTCAGTACAACTGTCAAGGTGCGGTCGGAAGAGGGAGTCAAAACACCCAGAGCTCGCTTCAAGTGATGAGATGGCCCCTCAGTCGGAGTGCTGATATCTGATTCGGAATCACCAGGACCGTCAAGCCACTGAATCTGAGCAGCGGACTCGGGGTTGCCGAAAAGTCTGATGTTGGCAGACACATCTGCAGCTCCATCTTCTTCATTATATATACAAATTTGAAGCGGCACGCGTTCATTTGCATAGTAAGTCTGCCTCAAGTTGGGGGTTGTGAGGCGGATCTTTGGGGGCTTAGGCATGACCTTACATCTGCCAGTATTTCGATCCTTGCCCACTTGTCTGCGTGTGACACCCTTTTGTGTCTGCTGCCACCAGAATGACTCCCGTGGGTCTGGCTCTGTGATTGCATAACCCAAATCAAACTTTTCCTCTTCGATCAACATAGTGATCGAAGCGACCTTCGCTTCACCGGCTTCGCGGGGAATACAGGTGAGGTTGAAGATCTTGGTCTGAGAGGGTCCCAGAGTTAGATCTGCTTTACCAACCAATGTTGCCAATCCACCAGTCGGGGACTGTATCGTAGCGTCCGGGTTACTCGGTTCATGGGGTAGAAGGGATGTGATACAATGAGGGCTTGTGGTGTCAGCATCCTCGGTCAGGTCAGATTGAATCTTCACTGGGCGCAGACATCCTTCGAAAACCAGCTTGACTTCGGAGAGTCGGATAGGAGCCGCAGATTTGTGAGCATATGAAGTGATAGAAAGCTGAGCCTGTAAGGGTTCTCCGACGTTGCCATCAGATTTCTCAAACACCAAAGATGCGGTCACTATGAACTCAATAGTCAGCATACTCTTGATGTCGATGTTGGAGGCAGTTTTACAAACTTACAACATGTCATGACATCCTCTGCGCGGAGGATAAGAGAAGGTTTAGGCTTTTCTGAAGGGATACTTTCAAGGCTCTTGTGGATATCATAGTGCCATGTAGGCCTTGGTTTGAAGGCTGGTGGGGTGAAGTGTCAATATTGGCAGATATGGATTGGATATAGGTGTTGACTCACTTTGATTGAGCAGCTCCCAATCCACTCTCAAAATTGTCTCGCTGTCCTGCACTCTTAAGGCACATTCCCTTAGAGCCCATCCAAATTTGACCATCAGATGCCACCACCCTGAGCGACGCCAGGTAAGAGATGACCACAGTGGTTGAAGAAGACTATGCGCCTCAGACCATCGACCAATGCGCATATACTCCTCGGCTGCCTCGAGACTCAGGCTCTCAACTTTACGTATTTGGTGGCGTTTTGAGAACTCCTCAATCGCAGCCTGGAGCGTATTCAATATTAAATTAGAGTGATCGAAAGTAGCCCGGCCCTCTTGAGGCGCTTCCTCATGGGTGTCAGGAACAAGATATGTATCGTACAAGTACGATTTGTTGGCAAGTTGCGAAGCAGGTGATTGCCCGGGAGGCATACGATCTTCAGGGGGGATATCCTGGGCAAGTGCTCGTCGGATCATCGTATGCTTCGCTGAACGATGCAGCCAATAGCCCTCATGGTGCAAGTGTTCCCAGGGCCTGACTCGTTCTCCGGTGGGAATCGATTTCTCGGGTGCTGTGTAGAGACTTCCTGGTTGCTCGAACGATATTGCTTCGGACATGGACGGAAGTTCTGCGCGACGAATCAGCTGCGCCATGATCATCGACCAGCGCGCCTCCCAGGCCTCCCATCCGTAGTGTTTGCTGCCCTTTCCTCTGCGATTGACAATATCCTTTACACGGGTTCTATGGTCAACCCAAAGGCGTGCTGCAGCGGTCGTCTGACCCGTCCATAGCAAACAGCGTATGATTCGAATAGCAAGAGCGTCAGCCAAGAGGCGCGCATCGTTAAATCGAGGATTCCAGCCAGCAATATTTTCGAAGACTTCGTGTCCAAATAGAGTTTCATACGCACTCTCGTAGTTTCGACAGGCTGCGTCCATTTCTTGGCGAAACTCGGCAAAAATGCCGAGCTTAAATTCATATCGCACGTTCCAGCCTTGTGATGATAGAGTCTGTGAGGTTCCAGTCGTCGGCGGTGCAGTCGGCGGAGGAATGCTGCCCCTGTTTCGTTTGCGCCTCGCATGTTTTGACAAGTCCCGATAGTATTCGACGACCGACGGCTGTAGGAGAGAAAAGAGTGATTTCACAAAATCTTGCAACTCCGACGAGGTCGCATCCGGTGGAATCACAAATATTGACCTAGGATCCAGATTCGTTGCCCGCCGAATTCCCGCAATGCGGTCGTCGATTTCACCCTCATAGCCTCCCTCTTCTCCGTCTTCTGATATCAAAACAACCACAAACCGCGTCTTATATCCGGATGACTGCCATTCTTTTTTCAGGCTGTTGATCTCGATTTTGAGTTGATTGTCTCGCAGTGAGTTCATATTTGGATCCAAAGAAAATGGAAAGCAATTGATGACTGCTGCTGGAACCAGATCCTGGTGTTTAGTCACCCATAGGGGGGTGAGCAAGCCATCGGGGAAGGTTGGAGAGCCCGGTGACAGAGGTGATATTGGGGAGTGGAGAATAAATTGTGTGCCAGGGTCTGATGATCCACTATCCTTGTCATCACTGGGAGTAGCGGGTGGTGAGGAGATAGGGGGGTTTGCTTTTCGTGGAGGGAGTCTACATGACTATTTGATGTCAACAAGATGTCCGCAATCGGGTGTAAATTATCCCCATCATGACGGGACAACATACCCGGCCAGAGCTTTTGATACGATATCCGATAGTTGCAGTGGTGGTATTGCCGTTCACGCTGAGTCTGGATTTCCATGGCGTCTGAGAGCCATCTTCATTTAGAAACAGGCTCCGGAGCTCCTCCGCAACCGCCCCGCTCAAGGGTGGGAAGTCTGAGAAGATATGGGTTCCCTTTTCTGACAGCAGGGGGTAATCTGAAGCTATTCCCGTGTCATTTTCGGCATCTGCCTCTAGCCCTGAGAGCAGAACGAAAGGCAGGTTGTGGTTCACGTAGTCTTCGGGGTAGGCGTCCATTGCAGGCAATGGCTGTTTGGGAGCGCGATCACCACATATCTCGAGGGTCTCTGGTATTTTCAGTGGTGACTTCTAAGCCTGCAGACCGTCAATACGAGCACGGTCTAATTAAGCTTCGCTGTCAATCACGAGGTTGTGAGATGAGCAGTGACCGAGATACTGCCATGTTGCGGAGGGTGGGCGGTCAGTTATGTTTTGTTGGTCTCCTCGGAGTCTCGGAGTCACCTGTGTAGCTCAGTTAGAATCTTTTTCTAGCCAGAATTGGCGTAGCGAGGGAAATGGAGATGATTCAAAATCTAGTCGGTCGACGCGATTAAGGGAGCTATGTTTGTGGAAAGTGGTTGAGCTTGAATTGATTCATTGCCACTGTATAGATCCGCTGTGTATATATATTGTTGCGGAGTAGGGGGTAAGTACCCTCAAGGTCCTTATCTTGATATCGAATGCCATCTATTGTATTGCTGTATTTATTTTTCGTTGTTATGAGATTGGATATTGAGTCTCTTTCCCGATCCTCTCTACCTAGGTACCTTATAACTCGATATTATTCCAATGATCCGAGGCAGTTTCATCGACATAGGATCCACGTGGAGTCTCAAATAGTTGCCAGTCCGATCAATAGTTCGGAATATGCACCTACCCTGTGGAGACCGAATAGCCTTATATAGACAAACTGTTGTAGTTGATACGAATTCTTAAATGTACTTATACTCGGCATATATAGCTCTGTTGTACAGAGTACTCTGTACTCCGTCCTCCCTATATAGATAGGCTCCATAGTGGACGGGCGGGAAATTAAGATCCCTCGGTGGAGAGATGGCGCAAACACTATCTTTCCAAAAAATCAACCAACTCTCCTCGAAGCATTTGCCCCTCGATTCGACCTGTCTCATGTCCACTCTTTTTGTCTTTCTTTTCTTTTAGTGCCTTTCTTATATCTGACATAACTCTCTTTTGACGCAACTACACTCACTCCCCAATCTCTTATTCTCAATTACTGTAAGGGGCATCCGCAAGGACCAGAAACCCTGATCACCCATCGCATGCAGTAGATCATGCGCCTATCTACGCCCTACCCTACCTTCGAATCCCTGAATCTGTGTGTTTGGGACTCGAAGGTGACGTTCTCAGACTATTGAACGCCATGCATTTGAACGAGAGCAGCCCGGCCCCCGTGCAAGCCGAGTCAGCTCTGCTCAGTCGCCGTCGCCGCCGTAAATCGCTGCCATCGCGCAATGGAAACACCGACCCTACGTCGCCCGAAGTCATCTCCTCTCTGATTTCATCCCTGTCGACTATATCCGTGCCCCTCAACTCACACTTTGACACCGTCCCGAAGATAGACACGGAGTCAGATCCAGGATTGCCTGAAGTGCCGCACACGGCGCCGGTCTACTCGATTCCCCCGTCCGAGCAAAATGGGTTCGGAATGAGCTACGGTGCCTATAAACCAACGGCTGAGCCGGAAAATCCGGAGAACCCGTTCTTACATCCCGATGATGCTGCTTCGTCGCCTGTCATTCGCATGGCCAGAGCGCCTCCGTCACCAAAGGCACCCCGATCACCGCGATTCAAGTCATTCAAAGCTGTAGACCCATTCCAGACTCGCCCGGCCTCAAGAGAATCATATACATCCGTGATAGCTGCCCCGGAGCCTTCGTCGTTCGGCACAATCAGCACAGAACCTGGTCCCCGGTTGTCAACCCCGAGCATTGCTTCAAATAGCTCTGCAGGACGAACCAGAAGTCTAAAGGGTCAATTTGGACTACTGAGGAAATCATCATCACGGGAATCCTCAAGCGAAAAGGACCCGCACGTCGAGCGCCTACGAAAGAGCACTAGCCACAACGATAGTCTACGTCACAACGTCCCGCGCAGCCGAGCGAGCCTGCGATCACTGCATTCAATGGCAGAAGTTACAGAGGAGGCTCGTCCTGCCGATCTAAAGGAGGAGCCATACGAAGAGATATTGTCTACTTCACCTATCAAGGACCACCAATCCTACCACAGTGACCCGGACGCCAATCCTGGTGGAATTGGAAGCGGACGATTCATTCCAACCCGTGATTCCTCTCTGCGACATCGACATAGCCAGTCGAGCTCGAAAAAGCATCGATCTGCTCGTCACAGCAGATACCCTTCCACGGCCAGCAAAGAATCCAACGTCAATAACGGCCTACCGGGAACAAGCAACGATGCAGAGCAGGTGACGCGCCGTATCCAAGAGTTGAAAGACCAGCAACAAAAGATCAAACATGAGCTGCAAGCGGAAAATAGCGAACACTCGAGTAGAACCACGTCCGTGAAGCACCCAAAGACTTCAAAGGTAGCGCGCGTGCTAGGCTACGAAGCCGAGCAGGCTACCATTCAAAATGGACCTGGTCGTGACCAGCCGTCCTTCAACGACAGTGCTCCATCGCCGTCTGTGATGACAGGGAAAAGCCGTGCAGGGAATCGACCGGGAGCACCGCTAACATCAAAACCTACACATCTCCCGCCGCTGTTGTCCAAGTCATCCGCCGAAAACCCGGAACCTGAGAGAACTCGATACAGACAGTCCCTGGAGCCAATCGCGCCATCCCAACACCGCCGCACCCCATCCGGCCATCTATCCCACATGTCAAATGCGCGTCCCTCGTATAGCACCGAACGACCTTCTAGCGCGGATTCAATCGATCTTGCCGTTGATGATTACATTTTTGCACCAAAATTGACCCAGAGAGTGATCCATCCAACCACGGGTCGCTCGATCGCATTTTCGGAAGTCGGCAATCCCAAAGGCCATGTCGTGCTTTGCTGTGTCGGCATGGGTCTAACCCGGTATTTGATGGCATTTTATGATGAGTTGGCTCGGACACTCAACCTACGACTGGTGACCTTAGATCGTCCGGGTGTAGGCGAGAGTGGACCACACCAGGGAGACGAGCCTAGCACTCCTCTCAGTTGGCCAGGTATGCAACACCGCCGAGCGATTCCAGTTCTACGCTAATCTATCCTAGACGATGTTGCAATTGTTTGCAACCATCTCCGAGTGACCAAGTTTTCCATCCTTGCCCATTCTGCCGGCGCGATATACGCGCTCGCAACGGCTCTCCGGATTCCGCAGCATATCCGTGGTCGCATTCACCTCTTAGCTCCATGGATCCCCCCATCTCAGCTATCTACCATTAGCTCCCAGAAGGAACCCGCGCCTACCAACGCTGTCCCTTATGCCCAGAAGATTCTCCGCGCTCTTCCTACATCCTTCCTTAAAGTGGCAAATTCGAGCTTCATGAGCGCCACTAGTGCCAGTATTACGACTAGTCTGCCCAAGTCCCCGCGACGGACCAAGCGCAAGGCAGCCACTAAAGAAACATCCACTGCAATTTCAGTCCCAGTACCAGCCCTACCTTCCATTGAAACCAACCCGCAGACCCAACGACTGGACACAGCACCTAATATCAAACCGTCTGCTTCAAATACCACTTCGTACAGCAAGAGTGACCCTCTTTTTGTGTCTCACGCAAAATCTCCCGAAGACGACCTCGAACGGCAGCGCGACTATGATACTCGGCTCACCTATAAGATCTGGGAGCTGGCTACTACTAACGCTAACCCGGCGGTTGATTTACTTATCTGCCTGGAGCGTCGTCAATCAATCGGGTTCCGCTATGTGGACATCACACGATCCGTGGTGATTCATCATGGCAGCAAAGACCCCCGTGTTCCGGCAGAAAATGTCCAGTGGCTTGGCAAAACGATGTGCCGCTGCGAGGTTCGCATTCTTGAAGGGGAAGGTCATGGCCTCATGGCATCCGCAAGTGTCATGGGCAGCGTCTTGACCGAGATTGCTAAGGAGTGGGAGGACTGGACCATCCTTGTCCAGGGCAAACGACGAGGTACTGTCAATCATGCCGCACGGCCTGGACTCTCGATTCAAACTTGAGATTCCTTTCTTCCCCACCTTTGCTTCCCTTATTCGATGTATTTGTCATGGCATCATACCTTTATTGAACCCTGGTGGTTCATCTTCCCCTAATTACCTTCATTCCGACAGTCCACCGGTGGCTGCAGCTGGTTTGCAGGCCCCACTGTCCTGATTTGCACCTTGAACTTCTACACCTACCCTTTACCGTTTACTGTCTACATATACCTAATGGTGCGAGGTTCATGCCCTGTCTTATGATTCATTGTTGACGTGGGTTTTGCCGTTGAACAAAAAGGACATCTCTGCTTTAGCATAATACCCAGTCATGCCACACCTTTAATCAATATTGATAATTTACCTTGACCTTGATTCAATCCAAAATTCAAACATAGCATTCGTCAGTGCTCCGTCCTCCGTACTCCGTATATAGTGCAGTCATAGCTCCGCCAAGGCAAATCCGCAAATCCGGGACAAACAATACCTTGGCCCCTTCGGAACCCCACTTCTCCTGACCTGTCTGGAGCTTTGGATCTTTTTTTAAGGTGATCGATTCCTGAGACATCGGACCTTGCCCTCAAGCGCAGACTTGTGCATCGACCAATCCCTGAATTTACCCGGAGCCTTGGAATTCTTGGCTTCTGGAACACGTCACGTTGTCCGTTTAGCGCGTACGGGATTCAACCGGAGTGATTCGGTCAGACCATTTCAACGGTTTATACCAGTCACAAACGACTATAAGCGCAATCTATCACAATGCTTTCTCAACGGCGGCTTCGGCTGGTAGTGATTGCGGTCATTCTGTTTCTCTTCATGATATTTTATTACACTGTAGGTCCTATATGCGCTTTTTGTTTGACACCGTTTTCGGGAGATATCTAATCCAGCGCAATGCTATTTACAGGGGGAAGCAAGCAAAATTCAAAACCAAAAATTCTATCGCTCAACTCTCGAAGCCATGAAAGTGAAAGAGCAAGCCAAGCACGCCAAGGCACAGGAAAAGATCCAGCACCCGGTGCATGCACCGGGAGAGAATGGAGCAGCCGCAGCCAATGACAAGGTCCCCATCGCTGATGTCGAGAGAATCGCTGTCCCTCCTGCTACAGGAGATGATGATACGGAGGAAATTCCCATTGCGGGACGGACAAAAATGACTGTTCCCAAGAAGGCGAATCAGGATACACCATCGGACATCGTGCCGGATGCTAAGAGCGAGGAGGAGAAGGAACAGGAAGAAAAGGCGGCTAGAGAGCGAGAAGAGAAGGAGAGGAAACAGGCTGAGGCGAAAACGGAGCTTAATGCAATCCTCAAGCGGTCTCCAGGTATGTTTTGTTTCTCTATTTCTTACCCCTTGTATTTATGCCCAAAGCTAACAGCATCTAGTGATCATCTTTTCCAAATCCTATTGCCCCTACAGCAAAAAAGCCAAGTCGATTTTGCTGGGCCACTATTCCATTCAGCCACAGCCTTTCGTGGTCGAACTGGACCAACACCCGCTTGGGCCATATGTGCAGGCTCTGCTCGCAGAGAGTACGGGGCGTCGTACTGTGCCCAACATTCTGATCAACGGGAAGAGTATTGGCGGAGGAGATGACATTGCAGCATTAGATCAGAGCGACGAGCTGGCTTCGACGCTGCGACAAATGGGCGGGAAATGGATCGTGGATGTTTCGCGGCAGGAGGCTGATAAGTCACTGTGAGATCAGTATTTGTAACATCAGTTTTAAAAGTCATAACCTATAACCCTGGCAGGAAACCGGATGGTTGTCGCAATTCATTGGATTGTACATATAACGAACTTGCTCGATAGAAGCTGCCAAACGTTGAACATTGAAAAGTACATGTAAGCAAATATGATCTCAGGCACACCTGTATCTCTACTTGCTTGACCACCAAATAAAAATAGTGGAGCTAGTACTGGTACCAGCACTGATAAGACGATAAGCTGATAAGGAACCCTAATTGCGCTAGACCCAAAGTGGCCCTAAGCGACGCACAATCCCGTGACGTCCAATTTCGCTCCACCACCAAGTCCATTCGAATTTTGAACCTCCCCGACATCGACAATCTACACCCCCGGCAACCACCAAAAGTCACGTCAAGATGCGGTACATTCACTCCGAGGAACGGCTGCCCATTCTGGACAATGGTGAGCGACTTTCTTTTTTTCTGCAGTGGAGGGACGAAGCCGGTCGCACACAATACATTTCTTGAGGCACGAAATTCGACGACGTCCAGCCCGATATCCAGACACGCCAGACAGCCAGCAATTGTACAGCAAAAAACCAGGAGGAATTATTGTGTGGGACCGGCGATTCGCACACCTACCAGCCATTTTGATTTTCTATTCAAAAGATCGAATTGCACTATATACGAGGACATCAACTAACCCAACCCTTTTTTGCTCTCCAGTGAAGGTCCACATTAAGTCCCGCGTCGTGACTGTCGAGGGTCCCCGCGGCAAGCTCGTCAAGGATCTCTCCCACATTGCCGTCACCTTCGGCCGCCCCGAGAAGGATGTGATCTCCATCGAGCTGCACCACGGTGCCCGCAAGGGTGTTGCTACCCTCCGTACCGTCCGCACCATCATCAACAACCTCATGATCGGTGTCACCCGCGGCTTCAAGTACAAGATGCGTTACGTCTACGCTCACTTCCCCATCAACGTCAACATCGAGCCCAACACCGAGACTGGCCGCGCTGTGGTTGAGATCCGGTATGGAACCCTGCCAGAACCCCGCGAAAACCCGACAAATCGTGTTTTTTTTTTCGACTTGAATTGGACAATTTGTCAAAAGTGACATGCAATGGGACTAGAGCTAACATGATATTTTAGCAACTTCCTCGGTGAGAAGTACGTCCGCCGCATCACTGCCCAGCCTGGTGTCGACATCGCCCCCTCCGCCAACGTCAAGGATGAGCTCATCCTTACCGGTAACTCCCTCGAGGGTGTCTCCCAGAGCGCCGCCGACATCCAGCAGATCTGCCGTGTCCGAAACAAGGATATCCGTAAGGTGAGCTATCAATGAGAATCCATCAGGGAAATCCCTGGGCTTTGCGCATCTGTACTAATGTTTCTCCAGTTCTTGGACGGTCTGTACGTGTCGGAGAAGGGCAACATCATTGAAGAGTAAATGTGCCGCTTGGGAATGTATCGGGTGTCCGGGAGAGGTTTCTTTAATTTCGCCTACTTGCATATAGGGAAGCAAAGCGAAATGTCAAAAACAAAACGACCCTTTTGAAATTCACTGATTCCCTAACGCGAACAACGTCATTGTATGTGGCATGTAGAAATGTGCGCCCATGGCAATTCCACTTCATTTTAATATTCTGAAAGATCAATGGAGCAACAATAGTTTGTATACAATGAGCCCAGTGGCTTTGCGGGGCGTATGGCGTTGGAGGTTCAAGTTAAAGATCTGGGGAGTCGGGAGATGTAGTCTGAGCTCTCTCTCTCTCTCTCTCTCTTCGACCTTACAACTCACAAATTCGCGCAATATACTCCAATCTCATCCAGAAGTCTACTTTCATCCAATATATCTCTTCCAATAAGGAATTGCACTGCAATAGCTGTGGTCCAAGTCCCTACATGGGTGTGACGTTTTAGCATGTGAAAGCGAACCATATCACTGGATCCGCTGCTTTTCTCCTTTCCACTTCCTCGAACCACAATGGGGTCATGGTGGCTCACCCTGGGAAGTATTGTGGGGGCAGTTTGGAACATGCTACTTGATGTTGCGCAATTCTGGAGATATGTGAGTGCATTTTGCTCGAATCTTGAGTTGGTTTTGTATGCGGGGGATGAGATCATGTCCCTCTCAAGGCTGTGTTGGAGATGGCATAGGTTATGCATGACCTAAAGCTGTAACGTCCGACTACATCTATTCGACCTGATTTAACTAATACATTCCCGCAGAAACTACTATCATGGTGGCATTCTAAATCCCCTCGAGATCGACTTTTCCACACATTAGCCAACTCACAGAGTTATGAGGAATGGGAAGAGGCAGCATTCGAGCTTGATGAGCTTCTGAGTAAAGACCTATGGTATGAGACAAGCAAAATCAATTACCCCCATTTCAAACCCCTGATGTACCAAACCACTAACTCCCCACACAGGCGCCAAAACCCCGTCAGCCGACACTATGACTACCGGCTGATCCTGGGCCGACTAGAAGCATTGATGAGTGCACGGGAATCAGAAGACATCTTGACACTAGTAAACCTTCTGCGATCCGGGCTAGTCCGCAACCTGGGCAATATAACCAGCACCAAGCTATTCACGCATGCGTACGCCGGGACAAAGCTTCTCATCGATGACTACATCACCCAGGTAGCGCTATCGATTCAATATGTGACATCGGTGCCGGCAGCACCCATGCACCCGAGCGGGTTCAGCTCACAAGCAAAGCTGGAACTCCTCCACGATACACGACAGGCGTTCGGGCGGACTACCTTGCTTTTGCAGGGAGGGTCTGCATTCGGACTATGCCATCTGGGCGTGGTCAAGGCGCTGCATTTGCAGGGTCTGCTACCGCGAATCATCACTGGTACTGCGGCTGGGGCGATGATTGCGGCCCTTGTCGGTATTCATTCCGAGGATGAATTGCTGCCATTCCTGGATGGAGCGGGCATTGATCTTTCTGCTTTTGAAAGGCGGAAGAAAGCCAATGGTGGGGGAACCAGCAACTCGGATTCAAGTTGGCTCGGGACATTTTATCGACGGATGAACCGACTGCTGAGGAAAGGGTATTTGTTTGATGTTGGTGTCTTGGAGGAGTGCGTGAGAGCCAATGTTGGGGATCTCACATTTGAAGAGGCGTATGCAAGGTCGAAGCGCATTTTGAATATCACTGTCGCGACAAAAGGGAAAAACGGAACACCCAATCTGTTGAACTACCTGACCGCACCGAATGTGGTATGTTTTTGTTGCTTTCCTGTTACCGCTGCATATCTAACGCATCTTCTAGCTCATCTGGTCTGCAGCTATAGCATCCAACGCCTCTTCATCATCGGGGCTCTATTCGCCCGTAACAATCTACTGCAAAGATGAGACAGGCACCATAATTCCATGGCCCCACACGCAAGATGCAGTCGTTCAACCCTGGCGACATGTCCACTACAACGAAGGCGAATCTCCACTTTCGCGAATCTCCGAACTCTTCAACGTCAATCACTTCATCGTCTCCCAAGCCAGACCGTATCTGGTCCCATTTCTCCGCTCTGAATTGAATCTCCTCGACCGGCGGCAAACGGGCTGGAACAATCTTTCCCGCTCAGCGATGCGCCTCATCATCGTCGAACTCCGCCATCGCCTTCGCCAACTCGACTACCTAGGTGTGCTACCCGCCTCACTGAGTAGGCTCCTGATCGACGAGACGATCCCGGGACCAAACCTGACTCTAGTTCCGGATCTATGTTTCTGGGATCTTCGGAAACTGTTCCAGAGTCCGACTAAAGACCGGGTCTCTGAGTGGACGCTGAAGGGCGAAAGGGGCGTTTGGCCGGCTATCAGTGCGCTGAAGGTTCGGGAGGCTGTAGAGATTGAACTCGACCGGGGGTATCAGCTTGTCAGGCGGCGCAGACCGAGCGATGCTTCGCTTTCCGTATCTCTGCCCAAATTGGCCAATGCTATGAATGAAGGTATACCTAGGCGTAGGAGAGGTGGGAGTGAGAACGAGGAAGGAATTCTTGCTGATCGGGAGTGATGATATCATTTAATGAATAGAGAGAATACAATGCAGCTCTCAAGATCTATATGCGAATCAATGGCAATATCATGAATTGACTTGAGTTCATGCTGCTACTGCGTCGAACAGGAATATTCGCATCTACCCAAAGACTTGTTCTACACTGGCAGTCAAGAGATCAGGAACTTCACAAGCTCTACAGGGGTTTCAATACCGGGCATTGTATCTCAGAAGGATTGTGTAGCTGTTGGACCAATGGATGGCACGAAATACTCATTTACTAACTGTACCTCTGTCCACTCCAATCCGACGGTCACCAACTCGATTTGGAGACTATCGTCAATGCGAGCATTCCAAAGAGGAGTGACAGAATTCTTGCTGTTGAATAAGACGCAGTAATTAAGAGAGTATGAAACGGACGAGGTGAGCAAGTCCCTATTGCAGATTTCTAGATAGACCGTACTCAAAGAAGATTACTAGTTTCTCTCACATTCGCATAGACGGCTTCACACCGTTAAACGAGCAAATTCGACCTTCCGGGGAAATGAGACCAAGCTAAAGAACGACTGTTTGTGCTGTCTCAGATGAAAAGATGAAAGGATTTCCCGAAGCATGCAGCCGAGATTTGTCTTTGTTGCACATTTGACGATGATACACCCTGAGCTCCTGCACTCGTTCTCATCACTTCTCTCAGTCATGGCTGCCTCTCTAGAATGGCTGAAGAAGCGCTTCAGAAAGTCAAGGGCTCTCAAGTTTCCCATCTCTTTCCCAACTGCCGGCTGTGAGATGATTCCGTCCTCTGAGACAACTGAAGAAGAATTCATGACAGAATTTGCCATTGGGCATTATTTCCCCGTCAATCTGGGCGATATTCTCTTTTCAAGGCTGCAGATTGTTGGCAAACTGGGATGGGGAGTCACATCGACCGTTTGGCTGGTGAGAGATCTCGAGTACGCAACCCTTCTTGACTGAATGTATCTGGAGACTAACCGAACTAGGGCGAAAGAATACATGGCATTGAAAATCTTCGCGCGGGATTTCGATGGCCGTGAAGAATCCGTGATCTATGATCTGCTTGCTGATGGCAATCGGCAACATCGTGGGTCAGACTACGCGAGAGACAAAATAGCCGCTCTGATCATCCCTCGGCCTGATGGCGAAGAGCACCTCGCTCTTCTCCAAGCGCCCCTTTGGGAGAATCTACAGGATCTTCAAGATCGCATGATTGGCCGGCGCTTTGATACGTTGACCCTCAAGTTGATAATGTACCAGGTTCTATTAGCCCTGGACTATCTTCACACGGAATGCAGGATCATTCATACCGGTGAGAGAGACTGATTCTATTCCAGCACACCTTGTTCTTCAGCTCATTCAATTCATAGACATCAAGGGAGATAACATCTTGCTAGAAATGGAAGACAAATCTATGCTTGATAGATATGTTCAGGCTGAGCTCGAGAGCCCTTCACCCCGAAAAGTTGTCGATGGGAAGACCATCTACCAAACGAGACGCTTTGAGCCAGCATCTACCTTGGGTAAAATTGAACTTGGAGACTTTGGCTCAGCCGTTCCAGGAGACATTCCACGCAACGGGGAATTCATCCAGCCTGGTTTATACCGAGCACCGGAGGTGATGCTGGAAAAAGAATGGAACTACCCGGTTGATATCTGGAACTTGGCAGTTTGGGTACGTGTTTAGATTCTTTGAAAGGAGAGCAAGTCTAACATGCTGTGTGGGAGCAGGCCTGGGAGGTTTTCCAGGGAAAGCCTTTATTTGGGGTCATAGACCTCAATTCAGGCAATGACTTTTATTCCACGCCTGCTCACCTTGCCCAGATCACAGCCTTACTGGGACGCCCTCCTCGCGACATGGTGGAACCTGAAACAACAAGTGCCGAGTACTTTGATCAAGACGGTCAGTGTGACTCCCCTTTCTGTTGAACAGTTGTTGACTCTCGTGCAGGCAATTGGATCTACGAGGAATGCAAGGTCCAAAGGTTCACGCTGGAGGAGGCGGAAAAGCGCTTGGAAGGGAAAGAACAGGAGATGTTCTTGGATCTAATGAGGGCAATGCTTCAATGGCGACCGGACGATCGAAAGACTGCAAGGGAGCTACTTGAACATCCATGGCTCCAAGGGGTCTTTTGGCCACCAGGTTGCTATAAATCAGCTCAATAGACATCCCAGACAGATGGACGTAACATAACTTTGAAGTATATCAAGATCTCAATTCGATTCTAGACTTCGCCTGATCTTCCACACTTGCCATACTGCGTACCAAAACAAGTTGCTTTCTAGAGCTACATACCTTGACTTTCCTGTCATGATTCAGACCACTGGCCTCTCAACTTACCTTTGATCCAGCGCATCTGATTCTGGTGGACCCTTGTAAACTGCGAAGAGGTCAGTCCAAATCCCCCAAGACATGATCACAAACACAACCCTAACAGAGTAAGAATAGGAACTTACACTTCCGCGCATAAACCAAAAACCAAACACCCGAAATAGCAATGAATCCCATAAAGACCACCGATGCATAATTCATCGACACCGGTGTCACTGGCAAAACCGTCGGCATACTGAAGAGTACCAACTCAAACGCAGTCCAAGCAAGTGCCAGCACATGAACAGCCGGCCCAACAACTCTCCCACAATTCCAAGCCGCCTTCATAACCTCCTCACGCCCATGCCACAGACTCAGAAAGATCGGAATAGCATAAGCCGCAGCAAGCGCAATAACACCTACAGAGACAAACGCCGTAAACGCACTCGAGCTACCCAGATTAATCAACCCCAGCATCATCTGGACTCCCGTAAGAAGCAGCAATGCGAAAACAGGGACGCCCCAGCGCGGATGGACGCGCGACCACAGCCACGCAAACGGGAGGGCATCATCCCGGGCAACGGCCCATGTCACGCGTGACGCCGCAACGGTGATGCTGATCGAGCAGAAGACCGTGATGACCAGGACGAGGGTCACGAGCGCCAGACCGCCGCCGGGGGAGCCCATTATGCGGGCTAGGATGTAGGGGAGGGCCTGGCCACCCGGGGCATTGGAGACGATGTCTTGGAGTGGGGGCAGAGTTGCGCATAGTGGGATGATGAAGAAGAGGCCTGCTGTGCCGCCGACGGGGATGCTGAGAGCTATTGCGCGGGGTACTTTGATTGCTGAGTTTGAACATTCTTCGGCCATGGAGGAGATCATACCGATGGCGGCGAAGGTGTATGCTGCAGGGAGGAGACCGATGGAAGAAAGTGAAGTTTCCCCAGCCGGCGAAGGATTTGTCATAGTGGGATAGAGTGTAGGATGGGGAGTGGCGGGGTGTGTGTGGGTGGATAGAGACGGCGAGGAGAATGACGAGGATTGTTATAGTTGTCCATATTGCGCAGGCTGTATCGACCATTGGAAGGTATTTATTTGCAAAGATACAGATTACCAAGGAAGTCAGACAGATAGCGTAGAAAATGAGAAGGAGCTGCCAGCTGGATACGGTCCAAGTTGGGTGATACAGTGTAATGGTTGCTGAAAGTATGGAGGCGAAGCCGAAGTTCACAGAAAGGTTTATTGTCCAATTGCCTATCAGCCAGATCCATGCATTTATGAATGAGATGGTGGTATTGTTGCCGCGGGTGATTTGGAAGCTCCAGTAATAGGGCCCTGCAGAGGTTGGATAACGGGATGCTAGCTCTGCGAGTGAGCAGGCGATGCATTGGTCTAGCAGGCAGACGACTATCCAGCCTATGACAATGGAAAGAGGACCACCCCCATCGATAGCGGAGAGAAGAGCTGATCCTTCACCGTAGGGGATGGCTGCTATGGCGAGGGGTTGGAAGAGGAGGGTTAGGAGTGAACGGTTGCGGCAGAGCTCTTGCTTATAGCCTAGGCGATCCAATTGGGTGTTTTCCTGGGTGCGATTCCTCATGGTCCTGGGACACAGTGGTAGTTGTCTCTTCAAGATCTAGATTGGCAGGCTTGATAGAGCAGGCCATTCTCGATGGATAACAGGTAATGACAATACGATATTCTGATTTCACGTTAGAAAAGTCACAATGCAAACCGTCAGGACAAAACAATTCCCAGGAATCAAATTCAAATTATATCGACATCATGGAAGGTATTCCAACTTGCGGTATCGAAAGTAGCATCTTAGTCTCCGAAGGAGCACAGAATGCCCGATTCATGAACACGAGATCGGAACGCTGATCTATCATCTCGCAATGACGGAGAGATGGGTGCAGATCGAATCAGATTTGCATTATGAGCTGTAATTTGGGCAGCTATTGACAAAGTTGGGCTTCTTTCAGTTAGTTTCTGAACATGAGAGAAAGCTTGCCGCCAGGCTCGATCCTAAAGAGCAACGGTATTCATCGGCAAGTACTCCGTATGGTGTATTCGATCAGCTGAACCTTTCCCATTGGAGGCTAAATCCGCGAGAAGATACTTGAAAATGCATGATTTGATTGACCTGCAGGGAAGACTGAATTATGAAACGTGGAGAAATGTGAAGAATCAACAAGCGGTGAGGTATCAAAAAGAAATAACAAAATCCCCATCAAGAAACATCAAACATTATGGTAGAATGTATAGGAGGAATATTAAGAAACAATTAAACCGCCGTGGAAGGTCGGCCCTGGTGTGACCGGCGCGAGTGCAAACTGAGGCGGTGACCGGTCCGCGGGGGTCCTTCGGTAGCCATCAAGGGTGGGATACTGAACCCATAGCCCTCGGTAGTCGCGCTACGATCCTGGGGATCAACTTCGACACGGATGGAAACGTCCAGTCCACCGTACATACCACTGTCACAGGTGAAACCATCGGCCGCACGGTGGGTGGTTCCAGCATCAACTTCACCCTTGTGCAGCGGAGCATGACCATCCTTGGGCAGACGATCCAGTTTAGCGGAATTGGCTTCCAAGTTGCCATCGCCATTTGGAGCAGCGACCTCCGTAAGGATCGCGTAGTTGCGAGAAGGCATGGTGACCTTGTTCCAGGCGGCACTCTTCTCCTGACCACCGGGCTGCTTGTCGAAGAACGGCATCAGGGTTTCGTCGCAATCCCGATCCAGGTGATGGATTTTATTTCTACGAGCAAGGAGATTGGCCACAGCCTTGGGCGGGGGCTTGTTGGTGATGGCGCTACTGACGACGTTGACGATGAAGCGGTGGTCATTTTCGCCTGCGAGGTTGAGTTTTGGGTTGGAATAGAAGCGACCAATGGCAGCAAGGTGAACATCGCCGCCGAGAATGGTCACACGAACACTGTGGCTGCGGGCAAGCTCCTGAAGGCGCTGAATGAGCATTCTGCGCTCACGCTTGTGCTGACGCGCTGTGTAGTGGTCGTCCAAGTCGTCGAGGAGATCGACTTGGCCGTCGAATTCATTGAAGAGGCCGCCTGCGACACCGAAGCGCTTGTTGAGCAGCCGGATAGGTGCGATCACTGGAGATGTGAGAATGTTCTCCAGCCAAGCCAGACGGGGGTATGCGATGGGTACACCCAGCAGAACAACAAGATGTTTGATATCGCCATCGGCAGCAACAATCTCGTGCTGCAGGCGATCGAAGATCAGATCATAGGTATCCTCGTAGTTGACCTGATGACGGGTGCGTTCTGTGCGAGCGTCCAGACCCACAAAAGCAATGCGTTTGCCAAAGCGCATGTAGAGACTTCGGCTGCGCTCTTCCACATAGGGGCCAGGACGTTTGCCAATGATCCAACTATCATCCTCGACCTGGTTATCCAGAACATAGGTATTCTCTACTTGACGCGGGTCCACACCAGAAGTTCCATTGACTGCGTGCATAGTCTGTGGGGCATCGGTAGTGAAAGTCGACTTAGGGGGAGCCATGTGGTGTTGGAAGAGGCAGTAGTACTTGAACGCGACACCACCGATACCACGGAAGACGGCGCACTTCATGAAGTGGTCCGTGTAAGAGCCAAACCCATCAATAATGTCGTGGTCATCCCAGATATTGACTTGCGGAATGCGGCCGTTGGCATTTCGGAAGGGCTCAGTGTTATACCAGCGGACGTAGTTGGCGTAATAGTAGTCATCGCACTCAGCGCGCATCTTGTTATTGAAATCATGGTTGCGTCTTTTGTGGGGGTTTCCGATAGCAGTCCAGGGCTTGAGCGGACCATCTACACGGATACCATCATTGTAAATCTGGTCACCACCACCGACCATAACGTGGAAGGGCCGCTGAGCATGTACGCGCATCACATCATTCCAGAGGTTCGGACCCACCCAAGCGTTCATGTCCGTACCGACGGAGAAGCCGTTACACGAGTGAAACATGATACGCATGGATTGCTCTTCCGCAGGAACGACGAATTGCCAAGGTGTCTGGATCTGAGCCCCGGACTCGTACAGCCCAGGAATCTCATACTCCCAGCACGCCTCAAATGCCTCCACGGGTACGGCGAGCGAGAATCGCCAGAACGCTTTCTCGGGATCCTCGTAGAGTTTGAGGCCTTCAATCGTTTGGGTGGTCTGGGCACTGCCATTGTGAGCTCCACCGACGGGTCCCACCTGGCGCAAGCGCAACTGGGGCTGCTCTTGAATTGGCTTTGTGACAATCAAAACGCTACCGTGCCAGACGGTGGAGGTGTCGTAATGCATGTTCTTCAGGTTGATCAGGGGACCGGAAATGAGCTCGAAGTGGTTCGAGTCGCGCGTAATCTGCTGTCCGCTCTCGCCATTTTGAAATATCCCTGTCATCCTCACCATGCGCAGTTAGTTTACGCGACTCGCATATCTCGCGCCGGAATCTCTGACATACCGTTGACGGGTTGTGCACCGTAGTCAGCCATGATCACGGCAATTGATGCGCTTGTCGGTGGGTATCACGGGAGTCAAGGGGGGTAAATACAGAGCCGTGGACTGGAGAGTCACACGGAATGAGATTAGGGAAACAATTCGGCCAAGTAGTCTAACCGTGTACCTTAGGGGGGAAGTAGGGATCAAAGGACTTCGGACAAAATTGGGCGGACTCGAAATTGAACAAATGTATAAGGCTGCAGGGCTGAAAGGGAAAACAAGGAACCGAAGCGAGATTAAGAGGTGCAGATCGCGTACTCGGTACCTTGGGGGGACACCACTGGCTTGGCAGTAAAGGAGGTACCAACTACCTTTTCTGAGCAGAGCTCCCGAGGTCGCATTATTACATGACGCTGCCAAGACCCTCCGGTGCTGGTCAGCCAATAGGAATGCAGCTTATCACAGCAACGTCCAGTTGAGCCACGCACCTGTGCCACAGAAGTGACTTTCAGCTAGTCCTGATTGGGTCAGACAGTGTGGCAGTGCATCATTAGCTTCGATCGGTCCACAGACGAGGTCACTTAGTTATTTCCCCCATTTGTTTTAAGCGCTTGGCCAATTGTTCATCAGTCTTGACAAACTCGGCTAAGACTATGATCTTTTGTGATTGAGGCCTCTATGAACAGGATCAGACGCTCTGCACTGGCGCTTAGACAGCGGAAATAAGCACAGGCTTGTTAATTGTCCAAGATCCTCATGACCCACCTAAAAGGCGGCCTCGGCCTATCGCGATGTTACTATCTACATGCACTGATCTACTCCTTACTGGGGACATTGGAAAACTCTAGAGAGAAAAATTACTGGCAAGTTCTGTGGATTAGAAATACATGCATATTGAAATGAATCACACGAGTTCGTGGGGGAAAAGTCCACTGGGTAAGAATCCCCCTGTCCTGATCCAAGAACAGAAACAGAGGACGAACATAGCACTCAAGAAAACTTGGATCTGTTTCTTCGGCCAGAGCTCTGGATGGTGAGGAATAATTTGAACAAGACGAGATGCAGATCCAAGCTTCTGAGTAGGCTGTTCCTCGGGGCTAGTCCGCAACGCAGCGATGTTCTGTCCATAAAACAAACCGGAAGCGACAACCTTCTTCAGCTGCTTCTGACGATATTGTTCAATCTGAAGTCCATCGCGAGCAGCGAACCAAGAGTCCTGCGAACCAAATGAGAGTAGCTCCCGTAGTTCATCTTGGAAAGGTGCATAGAGCTCACGAACTTCCTCGGCATCCGCCCACAAGAGATCAGCGAAGTCATCAACAAATTGCAAGAACTGAATAATAATAACCATATCCAAGCCCGCTTGGAATGGACGTGTGGTCATGCCGTGATGATGTAACATTCCAATCTCTAAGATCTCAACTTGGTGCTGCATGGTATGGCGCAGGACAGCCAGGAATCGGTCAATGTGAATATCAATAATAAGCTGACCCTCGCGGCGGCTCCAGGCTTCCCAAAGGTGCTTGTAGTTCTCAAGCGGAGATGTGCGTTCAAAAAGATAGCCCTGGAAGCAGCGAGTTTCCAGATCAAAGCCCAAGACCAGCTTGGCAGTTGTGAACTCGTTATTTGCATCGGGGATGGGTAGTGTGACGAAGAATACAGTAGCATTGATATGGCGTGGAACGTTCACAAAGCTCGGATTATCGTGTAGTGTGATTTGTCTGAAGCCCTGGGTTTCCAGGAGGTAGCACTCTTTTACGCGGCGGCACTTATCGCGGCGGCTTTCAATGTGCGCCAGGTAGATATAGTAATCAATTACACCCCAAGGATGGCGCATGTATTGGTTCAAATGGGAGGCGAAGGAATCTTGATCGGCTTGGTGACTAGGCTTTGTCGTTCGGAATTGGTGTTGGGGCTTTTGGTCTGTGATAGGGCAAGTTGCATAAGGGATTCTGGGGGCAAGGATGCAAGACATCTTGAATGCATGGGAGATCTGAGGGCTCTGCATGATAGTTCAAAGTCAATGGCTGAATGAGAATTGATACTTGGACAATATTACTCGCAGGAATGGTGGCTTCGTGTTTGACTGTAAGACTCAATATAGGACTTGATCCGGAGCTCACGGCAGTCAGAGCAATCAGTAAGCGTGCTTTTGCACGGTTCTGATAAGTTTTCTGAGAGAGTACTGATGGTTTCTCTAATTGAGTGTTGAATGGCGAACAATAGGCAGAAGAGGAAGATGAAGCTCTTGAGTTGCAACTGCGAGGATAGGATATTCGTTATGAACACGGTGCTTTCTCCCTTGTAGTAGCAGTAATGAAGAATCCTGATTGCGTGGTAGATTACTGCCGCTCGGCCAATGTCAACGATGTAACGCACTATCAGAAAGGTGATAGAACTAAGCCACAGGACGAACAAGGTCCACAGAAGAGGCGCAGGGAGGTCCTGGAACGAGAAGTTAGCGAAGGCCATTGGGGACAATGGCAAGGGTTGAGAGGGCTTACACTGGATGGTAACGGGAATTATGGAAGGATGAAGCTGTGTGTGCATACAGGTAGATACGAAGTCAAGATAGGCAAACTTGGTGATTTTGCTGTGTTCTGCTGGGAGATAAAATGGAGAATTATTAAAAACCATGGATATGAGCGTCCCTTTTGTACTTCAGACGTCGTTTGGTAGGTAAATGTGGGATATCGATAGAAAGAAACCAAGGATACAAAGGCTTTCTAAGAACAATTATCTGAAGAACTCGATCGGGATTCTCTTCGAAATCTGGATGCTGAGAATATAAGAGGCACAAAGAATATAAATGGTAGAGGCCGACAAAGTAAATGTCTCAACTACTACTTTGTCGGAAGAGTCCTTACAAGTAAATGGGTACATAGACTCGATTGTCATTCCTCAATGCACTTTTCAACTTCATTATGATTGTGTACAATGATGAAAGAAAGGAACCAGCCTTGTATTGTCAAATATGCTATGAACAATTGGGCCACGGGTACAAGGACTTGATTCAATACTACGAAAGATAGATCGAGTAACAAAGCATCTCCTATATCAGCTAATCCAACTGTGGATCGACGCCAAACCGGATAAGAACAAAGAGACCTCCACAGCGCTCGATTTGTCTGTCGAGGTATAAAGATTGGCATGGAGACAAAGGGTTGGCTTTTATCTATAGATGATACTAAAGGCCTGAATTACGGGGCAATAATCATCAAAGACAGAACAGTGTCAATTTATCGGCCAAGGACCATCATTCTCACCCAGAAATAGAATCATACTGTGTCTACCCCTTCCCTATATAACTGTTTACCACATCCTACGGACTCTCCATCCCAGTGTTGCTCTAAACAAAACACAATTTTCAATTTGAAGGTATTCGCCTTCGTCAAGGCGGGAAAGCAACTAGCCAACGCATTCTGCTCCCCCACGAAGACCACCTAGACTCAACTCAAGCTACTGACAAACCTTAGATTATGGTACAGGAGTGTGTGTTTGTCGAGGGTCTTACCCCCTTGGTGGACCCCGACGACGAGGAGGCTGTCTGGGTGACCGTGGTGATTCCTCCAGAAATGGAATATACCCATACTGACGAAGAGATTGTAAGGTATGTGCATCACCAAATCCGAATAAAGCGAGCTGGTGTCGGTCAGTATGCATTGCACAACCACGGTAAGGTGTGTATCTCGCTTCCTATCACCATCAACACTGACGACACCAATGAAATCTTACTTCGTGCCGAGGCTGATGCTTCCAAGTGGCTTGCTCTGGTAGTTGATGAGGCTGTTGCTGTTGTCCGTGATATTGTTTTTAGGTAAGTGCCAGTAATCTAGGCTTCATGCCATACCTCAGAGATATTTGTCTACTGCAATACTGGCAACAGATGGTGATCTTCTATGACAGTGCAATGAGCCCTGTACTGTGCTTGTGTAGCTTTTGTATCCCAATTTCAAGATATGCTTCCTTCAACTCAGTTTATATTATTCCAAGATTGTGTATTTTGGTAGTTGACAATGTTCTCATCGCGTAGAAATAGTTCAGAGGTGCCCAGGCGTAGATCGGAATCATGCCAAGCCCTCTGGCTGAAGGTAGATTTGCGGCCCGAAACTCTATTTCCGATGCGATCCACCGAGGTTCCGCGGACCAGGACTACCTGGTAGGTACCTAAGGCACAGGACCTGTTGGTGGCTTAGCATGGACTTGAAAATAGGCCTCAATAGCAGTATCTGATATGTATGGGGGTTGATTTATGGCTCAGCTCGAAAGCCAGTTGTCGCTCATATGCTTCCGTCACCCGATTGTATCTTTTTCACCATCTCAAAGACTGACCGGTGAGTCGCGATCCAAGACAAGAGGAATATCTATAGCGATGGGTGTTTGCAAAAAAAAGAGGATTCTGTAGAGTTGTTATTGTGAGAGCCAGGGGGGGGGGGGTGTATGTTGTAGACACGACAGAGGATGAAAATCTCGAGCCAGCGTTGAATGTGAACTCCATATCAAGGTGACAGGAATAGCTTATTATGCGAGAGACAGAACAGGGTGACAATGAAGGTAACAACAATTTGTACAGGGGGCGGGTCTATCACTGTCACACTGAGTGGTCCACTGTTTACATACATAATGTGACCTCACATGCTGGGAGTATACAGGTCTCTTCTCCAAGCCCGTGCCAATGGCTCGAGGATTGATGAAAAGTCCACAAGGGATTGTGGGGGGGGGCCAAAAAATATGCCTATCAATGACCCGAGAGCCATTGAACAACCTGGTACGCCGCGATGTGCAATGCAGGGACTAGGTTGTGGTGAACTGCCTTCGTGATCGCAGACACCCAGACAAGGTAAGTATGAAGAAAAGAAAAAAGAGAAGAGAGAGCAACGGGGGGCCATCGCAGATATATATACCCCTTTCAAAGGGCGGTGGCATAATGTTTCGGCGGTGGCACAATTTGGATGTGAGGCGTGATCTGAATCTTCCGGATTAGGAAGGATGTGGTCTCCCCTTCTCCCTTGCTTTGACAGCCCTGGGGAATCTGACCTCACCAACTCAGCACGACCTAGGTACTTGGGTATCTGGCTCATTATGAGCTCACAATGTTTCCTCATACTGAAGCCTGAGATTCCCATTCCCATGTCGTCACCTGGGTGCTTTTGTAAGGTGCTGTACCGGTACAGTGCAAACCTTGGGTTTGAGCTGCTCAATGTACCAAACCAGCCTCAAAATGCATTTGGTGAAAATACTCAAAGATGAGCAAAATGTCATTGTAAGCATGAAAGGTCTTTGTTCCGACCCCTGATCCTCAAAGCTGAACTAAATCTATATATACTATATAATGCTACAGGTCTTCCAGATCATGTACTGCTTTCAATATCGAATGGCCTATCTTGCTTTCAGGTACTCAGAGCATAAAGAGAGAGAAGAAAGCAAGCACTCTATCAAGCAGCTCCTCATACACAGAACCGGTTTCCTCAACCCCTTGTAATCCACTCAACTGCCAAGATGCCAAAATTTCAGCCAAGTGTGTTCCAAAGCCCCGAAGGAAAAAATTTTGCTGATCCCCATAGTGACCGAAGCGACTACTATTGGGTGACTGTGTTCATTCCCGAAGACATGGAGCCCAGATGGCGCACAGACGAGAAGATCATGGCATATGTCCTGCACCAAATCCAACACTGTCATTGCAATATACATGAGAAGGCTATGTATGGGCTGGGGAAGAAGTGCATCTCATTACCAATCAAGCGCAATGACGAAAATGCCCCTCTGCCTGATTTTGCTCGACAGCCTGCGCATCCAGATAAACACCTTGCTGTAGACCTTGCTGCATATTGGCACGAAAAGATCTGGACAAACAAGATTGTCCTCGACAAAGACCTTATTTTTGTCGCAAAGCATGGCAAGGAATCGAGACTGGAGGACATGCTGGATGTTGGCCTTGACATAATGGATATTTGGCGTATATAGGTAGACTGTATGTCCCAACACTGATGCAGGGGATGAGAAATTGTTCTGTAAGAGCTAGCTTTTTGGAATTGAGGCATTTCACTTGAGAGCCCGAGTTGAGGAGCACAAAGTCCAACTTCAAACTATGTAGAGTAGCTCGACAAGATTGCTGTGGCCGCTGACTGCACTAGAATATCTACTTATCACATTATCCTCCATGGGTTTCCCGACTTCTGAGTCAAAATCATGCATACATACATTAGGTAATTTGATGAGTTGAATATAGATATATTCAGAAACTAGGGTAGTCATGTCAAATGAAGGAGCTTGAAAGTATCTGCCTATGACATGCACAGCAGATAATAGATTCGACACGCAGGCGAGACAAGGGAAACCCAAAGGGACAGGTGGTTATTCATAGAAACAGCCATTATCTTTACACAATGTCTTTGTTTAATCATCATTACTTCCACTTCATCTCGGATTAGAGGGGATTAGAGTTGATTATATACAAATACTCAATGTCTCTAATGAACCGGGTGCCATCAACTCAACAAGGGGCGCCTATCGCAGGACAGAATAGTCTCTCTAAGTGAGAAATAGCCAACCTAGATTCCATCTAACCCGTCAATCGTCATAATGTCCTTTTATCAAGCAAGCATGTTCAAGGGAACAGACAACCGGTCTCATTATGAGGATCCCCACAGCGACCAATTCGGCTGGTTCTGGGTAACAGTATCTTTGAGAACTGATACAAAAGATGTGACTAGTGAAAGAAAAGTGCAGAAAAGCAAATGAGAAGCTCACAGGCTGGAATTTGTCACAATAACGCCAGTATAATACAGATAGGACTCACCGATATGTGAAGACTGATCCACCGGTAAAGCTAGATCCATTTGGTCTGTCTAGCCTTTCTCTCACGCTCCTTCTTTCTCTGCATCAGTGTGTACCCGCATCCGGCACCGGTGATATAGCCGCCTAGATGGGCAGCGTGGTCCATCTTGGTCAGCCGAGAGAGGGGCCAAGCGCGGAATAGGAACGCAGGAGCTACCAAACTGAACAATTCAGTGCCCACTAGGCAACCAAGGAAAACCCAGCCATAGGTCCAAATTTGCTCCTGGAGCCCCTGAGGAAGAATCCACATTGTGAGTTTGTCACTAGAAAAACGTTAGTATATAAACCATGTAGAGTTATAATGAAATATGCAACAGAAGACATACTTGAAGTGAGACATGCACCATGCGGCGACAATGCCACTGGTCGCAGCACTGGCTCCAAGTGAGGTCATTCCTAGACGACCAAGAATGACACTGCGAGTTAACGAGAAAACAGATCCCATGACGCCGGAGGCGAAGTAGATGGCTAGGAAATTGCCACGCCCGATTTCATCGTGAACTATAGAGTTTTGTGAGCAAGCAAGCCTTTGACTCTTCAACTAGTGACAATACATACCCCTAGTTCCCATAAGCCCCAACACCATCATGTTCGTTCCAAGATGTCTCCATGTTTGATGACTGAAAGTACTTCCAATCATACCAAGTGCACTAGGGTAGAAGGGAACAATCACAAAATAGCGATTCAGCAATCTCCAAGCGGGAGGGACGTATTTCCATAAAAGTGTGACAGCCAGGTTGGCTGCCACAATGGCACCGACAGTTGCCACGGCAGGAGGTGTGTCTGGCATGAAGCGGTCCTTGCGAGCTGGGAACTCATATTTCTGAGCGAAAGTGTAGCAAAGGCCAAGAACCACAATGGCGAACAGAAGTGGAGCGAGCAAACGCTGAGACTGTCAATTTGAACAAGGTCAACAACCAAATATCCCCTCAAGCTAGACCATATGCTTACATTGGTGATATTCATAGACTCGGGGCTCTCGTTGGTTCCAGCAATATGATGTTTCTGGACCCAAGCGAGATATGGTCTCTCGATGGGATCCGCACGAGGACGAGCTAGAAGAGGTGTCAACAGCAACTAAATAAACACAATTTATTGGATACATACCCTCAGTAAGCGCTTGCTCCTGATACTGTTGAAGTGAAGTATCCTTTCCAAATTGTCGTTGCAACCGTTCTTGTTCTTCTTTCTCGCCATCGAGCCACTCTTGTCTTTTCCGTTCCTGTTCAGCTAACAAGCGCTTCTCATTCTGTTCGCGAGCCTCTTTCAGAACACTCTTGCCATAGGGAGAGCCCTCTTCACCAAGCTCGGCATCGAAAGAGCCACTCTGCGGCTTGTACAAGCCTAGCTTCTCAGCCCGGCGCATAAGCTTCTCTTCCTCAGCGCGCTCCTCTCGCTCGATGCGGGCGAAAATGGCAGCGTCCTCGTCAACGGGATATTCATTTCGAAGCCATTCCATAGCCATATTAACCTGCTGCTGGGTGGCTGCACGGACGATGTCGACTGGTAATTGTGCATCGAGTGTGCCGGTCAGGCGGTGGCCATGGAGGACGCTGAGGATACGGTTTCCCATTTTTGCGTTAAACTTGGGCTGACCAAAGATTTCCTTGATTTCAGAATCGGAGAAGGGCTTTTTACGGAGGATGGCCTCCGTGGAATCGGACTTGGGCTTGGACTTTGGCTTTGGGGAAGCGGCGGATGTACGTTTGAAACGGCGGGGGTTGACAGAGGCCGATTTGAATTGTTGCAGGAAAGTCGGGGTTGGTCGAGATGAGCATGAGAATAATTGGGATAAAAGGCTTGGAGTCGGTGATCTGAATGGCCATTGTGAGGTGCTGTACATGCGCCATGGAGCAATGCGGATATCACGACTAGCAGAGCGGAATGTCGTCGGGGGCAGCACAGAGGCACGGAGCCCCAGGCACGGAGCCCGCCATGCGGCCCAGACCGCGTTGCTCATATCCTGAGACTGGAGGGCAGCGCCTCAGAGACAGCCACAGAGAATGATATGGTGCTAGTTTCTTGTTCAGGGAACTTTTTTGGTTGTATCTTCAATCAACGGGCGGCTGCAGGGTTGTTCCGAGACCGCGATTGTTTATCAGGCATAGCTCCCTACCTAGATGTGTCGCCTGAATTCCATGAGAGTCTAACACCTTTACAATAATATATGAATACCCTGGAGGACCAATTTGTTAAAATAAAATCATTCTGAGGACATCGACATTGAATTCCAAGTCCAATCTCCCCATCTGCATCTGATCTATAAGTATATCACGTGATGATAAGGATTATCTAAATCAGCCCGCATTGAATGTTACCTTTGGATGTTTTGCTTTCACCCGTTAGCAATAACACCACCATCCTCAACATGTCATCTGAGGCCCTTCCTATCACCCCTGGAGCCTTTGCAGAAGCTATCAAAGAGCTCCCACTGGCAGTACTCTACAGCAAAGTCTCCGAGCTCACGAACTCTATTGCGCACCTGCACCGCTCCAATGCTGAACTCCGTGCATTCTTAGCAGAAGGCAGTGGCTCGGAAGAAGATAGCAAAGAGCTGGAGTCGTATATTACAGAAAATGAGGGCGTGGCAGTGTCCATGAATGAGCGAATCTCGTTGCTGAAGACCGAGGTTGAGAATCGTGGCCAACCGTGGATCGAGCTTGATGAGCTTAAAAAAGACGAAGGGCAAGCTTCTTTGACAGAAGTGCCAGTGACAAATGGCAATGAACCCGCAACTGGAACTGGGGCGACGGGTACTGGACAGGATTCCAATGATGGGGGTGATGAAGATGGGGTCTATCTGTGACCTGTCCGAGTGGCTCATCTACACACGACTACAGCATAGCTTTCCTAAGCTGACCCAAACAATGAAGTACTCCGTACTCGAATTCCCAAAGAATGCATTGCAACTAGTGCATTGGTGACTGGCGTTCACTGTACTCTACGGACGTTTGATTGCATTTTTGTGTGGGTCGAAGATCGACCTGTGTCAATTGGCTATGTTTCACAGATCTATATCCCCTGTACAAGCCAGAATCACAGCAGCAACAAAGCCCATTACTAAGAATGACTATGTCCTTAGTCTCAAGGACAGGTTGAATTTGATGCGGTGCTAGATACTCAAATCTCCTGGTTCATAAAATAATAATTTAGATTTAGTAGATCTTTAACTTCCAGGTCCTATGTGCCCCAATGAATCACGATCAGATCAATGTATTGCAATCAGTCGGTAAGAAAATGTAATGATGACCAGCCGATACTGGATGAAGATATGCAATACCACCAAGTAGAATAATTCACAGCGCATGCTAAATGCTTAATCAAAGCCTCGGCTTTGCCATATCATGGCAAATTCACTCATCTTTTAAATGGCCGAAGGAGAAAGCAGAACACGAACAAAGTAGAACAGCGCGGGCCCAACGCCAGGTTAGAGAACATGTCATGATCGTCAATGTAAAAAAAATGCAACTCCAAACCCGTGGAGCTTAAGTAGCAGCCTGTTGAGCCCAGTGGCCACCATTGAGCGCCTCGGGGGGAACCCGCTGCTGCTTGATGAACAACTCAATCAGGGGCTGCATGGGCTCCATCTCCTTCTCGGAAACAAGGCCGTAGTACTTAGAAACTGTCACAAAGTGAACAAAGCACATGTTCAGGACATCGTGCTTGTTGATGTGCCAGAAGGGGTTGAGCCAATGAGCATGGTACAGATGGGCGTAGCAGCGGAACATCTGCTTCATAATTCCCTGGCAATCCTTGTAAAAGGTCGGTGGGAAGCCACTGGATTTTCCGATCCATTCATCTGGGTTGGCAGGGTCTGAGGGAGTTGTTGACGCGCCGTTGGCTTCCTTGACGGAGGATGTCTCAGGGGTTCCGTTGACCTTTTCGGTGGGGAACATAACAGGGTCATGGATCTTGCTGACGATCCATTTCTCAACACGATTGATGAATTTTGGGGCCGAGATTTTGGCAGCGCGGCCGTCAACAAGCCAGGTGTAGGTCAGCCTTTGGAATCGTTAGCTTGGTTCATAGTATACCCCGCCATATCCACATACCGCCCAGCGGACATTGTCGGACAAGTGTTTTCATTGCAAATAGGCAGACCAGTCACGCTGTTCACTTCTTGGATGACCTGGAGCATGCCGTGGAGGAGACGGTATTGTTCAACAACTAAGTAAAAACATATTAGCATCTGCGACCCCTAAGGAAAGCTTCCATACTGCTTACTCTGGTGAGCCAGCCACTCTCCCAACTCCACATTCTTCGGGCAAGCACAGAGGGTCAAGAAGTTGCCCCTCACGTTTAGCGGGGCATACTTCTCCTGAAAGAAGTATTTGGGACCCTCAGGGTCGTTGGCTTGGTTCTCAACGGACAAACTGCTGGAGATTGAGGGCGAATTCGACATGCTGGCTTGATGCTGAGGAGCAGTTGATTGTGCTGGGCTTTTGGGGGGATTATTGCTCTTATTGTTTCCTCCCCGACCAAATCCTTGGCGGCTGTATTTGGGATAAAGTTAGCAGACAATCGTGGCGAGTAGCTATTTGGAAGTAAAATTGGAGAGAATCAAATCGAGAACTGTTCAAGAGGGTAATAAGAAATAAATCAAGGAAAACATTAAACTTTGGGGGACGGAATGCTGCTTTGTATTTGTGGCGCCGGGGTTCTTCGTGCAGTATGAGGGGGGTAAGGATGGAAAGGACATTCAACGGCGTTTTGCAACATCTCGCAACAGCGCATATCACTCACACACTCTGGAAGAAGGTCGCCATTCTGAAATTGACCAGCGATACTTGAAATCAAGAAAACAATGGGAGATGAGGGACGAGACGGTGAGATGCCCACACGTTGAGGATCCCCTTTTGGTCTGGGCCATCGTGACACTAGTCCTATTTGGGACCGGACTCGGAAAAGCTAGACACCCGCATGTCAGGGAATAATGAGAGCTCCGTCGTGGATGACCGATATGTAGACAATTGTCAATAGACTACACCATTATCGTGACGATATATTGAATCGCGTTTACAAGCCACTGAAAATTACGCCATCCTCTTTTTGTCGCCATCCACACCCCCAACAGACCTGCGATCTTACAGTATCACAATTAACCCTATACGCCATGTCCTCCGACGAGGAGGGTGTCCGACGCCCCGGCGGCAATGGGAATGAGAGTCCCGCACACAGCAATGCTAACGATTCTGTTGCCGACCAAATGGATGAAGGCGATGATTTGTTTGGCTCAGACGGAGAAGGTGGGCTCGATGACACTGAGTATGCATGTCCTACCAATGCGACAAGGGCTGGATACTGACGAAATGCTAGACCCCACCGTACTTTGGATGATGAACAGCTCGACTCAGGTGATGATGAGAACCGTTACGATCGACGCGATGACCGGATGGCCGACGTGTTTGAGGAGGAACAGGAAGTGAATGTTGTTGACCATGATCTTGCGCGAGCGCCAGTGCCATTGACCAACGATGGAGAGGTATGCAGAGCTTCCACTCGACATCATTGATCCAAAACTAATACTTGAGGATAGGTATACACAATGCGTGTGCCTGATTTCCTCTCAATCGAAGGAGAAGAATTCAATCCTGCAACTTACGTCCCGCCGCCTTACCAGACCGCTGCTACCTCTCTGTGCTGGCGCAAGGATCCCGCGGATGACTCTCTTTTGCAATCGAATGCCCGCATGATCAAATGGGAGGATGGATCTATTACGCTACAGCTTGCCTCCGCCCCCTGCGAGCAATACCGCATCGCGTCCAAACCCCTCGCGCCTCTCGCGAAATCTGGCGAATATGATCACAAGCTGGATTCCCACGTTTATCTCGCAGCTGGACTAGAAACTGCTCAAGTCTTCAGATTGACATCACATCTCACCCACGGCCTCACTGTCCTTCCGACCACATTGGAGACGGATGATGCCGTTCAGCGACTGCAAGAACAATTGGCTGCTGCTGCTCGTGGTAGCAAGCAGACCGCAGCTGGAACCGCGCCACGCTATGAGATTACAGAGGATCCGGAGTTGGCTGGTAGACGTGCTGAAATGATGGAGAAAGAAGCTATCAAGGCCGAACGTCGCCGCCAGCAGCTTGCTGATCGCGAAGCAGACCGTGGTCGCCGCCATGGTGCTAGTCGTGCTGGTCCCACTGGTCTTAGCGTCGGGGGTCTTGAAGATGGTGGCTTGCACACGACTCGTCCACGCGCTAAGCCCCGCCGTCAAAACCGTCGTGGCGAGATTTACACCGACGACGAGGAAGACTATTCTCGTGGTGCTCGCAACAGAGAAGACGAATACGATGAGGATGACGGGTTTTTGGTTGGTAGCGATGAGGACCTTGAGGAAGAAGTCGAAGATGAAGAAGAGGAGCTAGACGATGAAGATATGGACGCTGAAGGTGAAGACGACGAGGAAGTTGCACCTGCAAAGGCTGCACGTAGCAAGCCAGAGCCTCAAGCCCGGGCTGGTACACCTCCTGCCCGGAAGAAGAACCGCTATGTGGTCGATGATGAGGATGATGAGTGAGCTCCTGGCTCACTACCTAACTCCAGGTTATTTTTTCTTTTCGAGCTTTCTCTGCAGATTTCTTGTTACATATCCACATGGTCCGGCGTCATCTACATGGACGGGCATTTAAGGGACGATAGGGCTCGTTTCACTCAGACTTGATGCTTGTACAACAAAAATTAATGAAATGGTCAATGACACATCAATTCCTAGCTTCGTACCAGCGAAGCCAGATACATTTGTATTGTATCTAATATCGAATGGTATATGATGGTGATTTTTGAATCATTCATTATCTTGGACATCCTTGCAAAATGGTATACGCAGAAAACAAAGAACTAAACCCGCTTTTGAAGATAAAAAGAAATCGTAAATCAACTCTTCATCAGTGCCTGTAGCCTCCCACACCAGGGTCGGCGTTGGTGACTGGCTCATGACCTTCGGCATAATCTTCAGGCGCAAAGTTGAACTTTGTGATCACGTTCCTAGCATTTCCAACCACGCGGAGGCATAGAAACTCCTTTTCATCAATGGAATCATCTTGGTCCTGAGACTGATATGAGGCCCGCGACGCGTCTGATGGGTAGAGCGTGTTGTGCTGTTGAAGTGGATGTTGCCCCGGTTTATGCCAGTGGCGTTGCCGGTTTTCGATTTCGATGATCATCGACAGTAGATCAGACTGCTTCTCAGCACAAGGAAGCCCAGAATCTGGCTCTAAGTACCCACCAACGACAGCCCGACGAACGACTTGGTGAAGCCATATTTTCCAGGCCTGTGCTGGATCAGGACTTTGCTGCACCTGAGCCATGTAATCTGCCGGCGCGGTTTGCAACCCTAACTGGGTAGGTTCGGCCTTTGAAACACGCAGCCAAGCGTCCGCGGCGACGGTTAGTAGAGTCCCTATAAACATTACATTTTGAACACCCGTTGCAAAGGCTTTAGGGCAGACTTGACAGCGAATCACGTCTCGTGCCGTTCGTGCAGCGAGATGTAGGGAACATAGAGTGTGGTTGTTGACAGGGAAGGAGGAAATGGACGTCATGTGGCTAAGACAGAGATATAAATATGACAAACACGTGCAGCTAGCTGCTGAAGAGTCAGAGGAAATGGAGGTAGAAGGAGAGAGCGGGAGGGAGCCCATGAGGGGGAAACTTGTGGGGTTGGGAAACGGCATTGGCAGCGCCGTAGCTTCGGAAACAGCTGAGAAATCCGGCCAAGGGCTCGATGATGAAAACACAGGAATGTTTGGCTGTTTCAAACGCTCTGGTTGCCAGCTGTGATTGTGGTCCTCGTAGCCCGACAAAAGATCTGGGGGTTGGGCCTGTGGCGAGATCGCATTGACACGAGGCCACCGGTAGACCACCGGACAAAGTTGTTCGGTATCTGGAAAATTTATTATGCTGGGGTCCATTGTAGAGGACTGTTGAGAATCCTCTGGACAGGGCCAAGTATCAGCTCCATTATATGTCGGGTAGTCGGCCCCCTCATCGTCTGCCCGTGTTCTTTTCTTAGGTGGCCGACCCATCTGTTTTTGAATCGAGTAATTGCAAGAAAGCGCTTGCTTATTGCATCGCGAGCAACCTGCCGGCTCGCCAGAGCATTTGAGTTTTCGCTTTCCTATCCAGCAGCAAACCGGTCAATGAGTGTTGTAATACATAGGCTTGTGAGACTTACTACACTCGTCGCATGCTGCATGTCTTTTTGGTCCCAAAGAATCCTTTGTATGAGGCAGCGAGCCCTCTACCTCATGACCGGATGCGAGCGACATTGCTTGAAGGTTCTTATTTGAAATCGAGGTGCGATCCAGGGAACCCTTTAAAACAATTGGAAACTGCCCGCGATTGGGGATGGGCGCTTAAGTCATAGATAGCGATAAGAATGGGGCGGTCATGTGGGCGGTGAAGGCCGCAAGAAATTATCTAAAAAAAAAATCCATGGATCTACAGCAACAGAACAACACTTGCTGCACGGCATCATGAACCCCAAGGTGGCTTCAAAGAAGCGTAAGGCTATCACCCGCGATGTGGAGGAGGAAGCTGGTGTCTTTTCGGGCGACGAATTGAGCAAAAATAACCTGGATGGAGCTTTGTCGGACAACGCCAATGATCTTTCGGAGAGTGAAGACGACGATAGCGACTCGGAAATCGAATTGGTCGACGAATTCAGCGACGAAGAAGATGAAGAGGAAGAATTAGACAGCGATGAAATTCCTTCCGATACAGAGGAACCTAAGCCCACTACTGGTGAACCCAACTTCCGCATTGTGAAAGACGCCAATGGAAACGATCGCTACCTCTGGGACGAAATCCACCCCGACGACAACTCTGAACTTTCCGAGGTGGACGAGAATGCTAACACAATTGGCGATATCCCGTTGAAGTTCTACGACGAGTATCCCCACATTGGCTACGACATCAATGGAAAGAAGATTATGCGCCCTGCCAAGGGCGAGGCTTTGGATGCATTATTGGACAGCATTGAGATCCCCAAGGGCTGGACCGGTCTTACTGATCCCCAGACTGGCAAGCCTCTGGAGCTCAGCCAGGAAGAATTGGAGCTGCTCCGCAAGGTGCAGATGAACGAGGTCCCTTCAGAGGGCTACGATCCATATGAGCCTCTGGTTGAGTGGTTCACCAGCGAAAAGGAGATTATGCCCTTGAGCGCGGCCCCTGAACCCAAGCGTCGCTTCGTCCCATCTAAGCATGAGCAGAAGCGTGTGATGAAGCTTGTGAAGGCCATCCGCGAAGGGCGCATTCTTCCTTACAAGGCACCTGAGGATCGGGAAGATAAGGAAGATAATCTCATCAACTATGACCTTTGGGCCGATGAAGTTGAGCGACCTGATCATGTTATGCATATTCCAGCACCCAAACTTCCACCACCTGGTTACGAAGAGAGTTACCACCCGCCTCCCGAGTACCTGCCCGATAACAAGGAACGCAAGGCATGGGAACAGACCGATCCTGAAGATCGTGAGAAGGACTTCCTGCCCCAGGACTTTGGGTCTTTGCGCAAAGTTCCCGGATATGATAACTTCGTCCAGGAGAAGTTCGAGCGTTGCTTGGATCTCTACCTTGCCCCCCGTGTTCGCCGTAGCAAGCTTAACATTGACCCCGAGAGTCTTTTGCCTAAGCTGCCTAGTCCGGAGGAGTTGAAGCCTTTCCCTACTACTTGTGCTACGGTTTTCCGCGGTCACAAGGGCCGTGTTCGCTCCGTCAACGTGGACCCAACTGGTGTTTGGCTGGCGACTGGTGGTGATGACGGCACTGTCCGTGTCTGGGAGCTCCTGACAGGTCGCCAACTGTGGAGCGCAAAGCTAAGCGAGGACGAAGCCATCAACGCTGTTCGCTGGCGTCCGGGCAAGGATGCAGTCATTCTCGCCGCTACTGCAGGAGACGACATTTTCCTAGCAGTGCCTCCTATCGTCGACCCTGAAATCGAGAAGGCCAGTTTGGACATTCTCGACGCAGGCTGGGGTTTCGCCGCCTCCAAACCCGCCCCTAGTGCCTCAGAGGAAGGGAAGAAGAGTGCACCTCCAACCTGGGTCCGTCCCTCCGCTGCTCTCCTGGACGCAGGTGTGTGCGTTGTCATTCCCCTCCGCTACGTACCAAAGACAATCTCCTGGCACCGCCGTGGCGACTACTTCGTGACAGTGTGCTCAGGTGCCTCCACACCTGCATCCCTCGCAATCTCCATTCACACAGTCAGCAAGCACCTCACGCAATTCCCCTTCCGCCGTCGTCTCAAGGGCGGTGGTCCCCCACAAACGGCCCACTTCCACCCGTCGAAACCCATCCTTTTCGTGGCAAATCAGCGCTCGATCCGCGCATACGATCTCTCGCGCCAACTCCTCGTCAAAATTCTGCAGCCCGGTGCTCGCTGGATCTCATCCTTCGATATCCATCCAACCTCATCGAGCGCATCCGGCGGCGACAACATCATTGTCGGTTCGTACGACCGTCGTCTGCTGTGGCATGATCTCGACCTCTCCCAACGGCCTTACAAGACCCTCCGTTACCACCGCAAGGCTATCCGTGCCGTCAAGTTCCACCCCAGCGGGCGCTACCCGCTCTTTGCAGATGCTTCCGACGATGGATCACTGCAGATCTTCCACGGCAGCGTTACTGGTGACATGCTCAGCAATGCTACCATTGTTCCTCTCAAGGTTCTCAAGGGCCACAAAATCACTGGAGAGCTGGGTGTTCTGGATATTGACTGGCATCCGCGTGAAGCTTGGGCTGTCAGTGCTGGTGCCGATGGAACGTGTCGCTTGTGGATGTAATCTTGACATGTTGCATGTTGTCTGACATTTTTCTGGGCGTTTTTTCATATTTATCTTGTGTGCATAATTTTCTTTTGTATAGTCATTTTACAAAAAAAAGTTGTTTTCTGACATCCTCAAATCGTACGCGATTCAAGTAAAAGAATATCCTAGTTGTCGATTGGAACTCGAAGGTGTTGAAGTGAATGAGTTAATGTCCAATCAAATTGCAAATGTCCAAGGTATCTATTCTCCACGATCCCAAGCTCAAAAAAAAGAAAATGAAGGACTCTAAATATGAATATGCCCCAGAAGAAAGCGGATATATACAATCAGCCTCTAGTTCAGATCACACCACCACTCCAATCCCGCTTAAGCTTCTCATACTTCTTCAAATCCGTAACACTAGGTCGAATGAACGACTTAGCTGCGACAAAGTCGACGAACTTAATAGTATCACGACGCTTGATAGCGGAGTAACCAGCACGACGCAACAAGCTGCCCAAATCAGCACCACTGAAACCCTCACACTCCTCCGCAAGTCTGCGCATATCCTCGCTGAAATCGATGGACAAGTTCCGTACAAGAGTCTGTAGGATCTCGACGCGCTCGAGAGGCGAAGGCAAGTTCACGAAAAGTAGGGTCTCAAGACGACCAGGACGCAGCATAGCAGGGTCAATGATATCAGGCCGGTTAGTAGCGGCAATGACATAAATACCTTGGCGACTGCTGCCGAGACCATCCAGCTCTGTGAGAAGAGTATTGACAACACGCGCCGATGCCTCGGAAAGTGTATCATCACGGCGGGGCACGAGGGCATCAAGTTCGTCGAAGAAGATAACGCAGGGCACAGATGAGCGAGCGCGGACGAAGACCTGGCGAACAGCGCGCTCGGATTCACCGACAAACTTATTAAGTAGCTCGGGGCCCTTGACGCTGATGAAGTTTGCGCGGGACTCGTTGGCAACGGCCTTTGCGAGAAGCGTTTTACCGCAACCGGGCGGACCCCAGAGGAGGACTCCAGTGGGAGCAGTGATACCGACGTTTGCGTAGATATCGGGGTTCTTGATCGGTTCGACGATGGCTGTGACAAGCTCGTCACGGATGCCACCGAGTGCGCCAATGTCGGCCCAGGTTGTGTCGGGGATCGTGGCGAAGCCCTCGCGCTTGGAGGAGGGTTGGATCTTAGGGAGAGCTGTGAAGAAGTCTGCATTGGAGACAAGGACGACTTCAGTTTCCTCGCCAACGGGGGTTTCTTTGGCGTGGTTGATAAGACGGCGAAGTTCACGGACACGCGGGCTGAGCGCATCCTCGCCTTCAATTTCCATTTCCATCTCTTCGCCGCTGTTGGACTTGAGGATCTCAAGGTACCGCTTGATCGCGGCAGAACCGGCGGTTGAAACGAGGTCGTTTAGATCGGCGCCGACAAATCCAGGGGTTCGCTTAGCCAGCGTCTTGAGGTCAATGTCGTCTGCCAAGCGCAATTTCCGAGTAAGTGCGCGTAGGATCTGTTCTCTGACCGGCTCCGAGGGCACAGTCATGTTAATCTCCTTATCAAAGCGCCCACCACGGCGCAAAGCAGCGTCGAGGCTGTCTGGGCGGTTGGTTGCCGCGAGTACAATGACGGGCTTTCCGTCCGTCTTTTCAAGAGCAATCTCGTCCATGCAGGTCAAAAGTTGGGCGACGATGCGCTTCTCCATCTCTCTCTGCGCACTCTCGCGCTTCGGTGTAATCGCATCGATCTCGTCAATGAAGATGAGACAGGGAGCAAGACGTTTGGCCTCTTCGAAGTACTCGCGCAGGGCTTTTTCAGATTCGCCCGACATCCCTGAGACGACTGAAGGCGCAGATATGGAAATGAATGGCACGCCCAGCTCCGCGGCAAAAGCGTTTGCAATCAAAGTCTTACCGCAACCCGGCGGACCATGCAGCAAGACTCCCCGTGGCGGCTGTACGTTTGATGAGAGATAAACCTGTGGCCGAGTCATGGGAAGAATGACCAGGTCTCCAAGTTCCTGAACAACTTCATCCAATCCACCCAAATCAGCGAGACTGACATGTGTTGGTGGCGATCGATCCGCGGGCTCAGCTTTGCGTCGCTTAGACACAGATTCACCACCATGTGTTCTTCTCTTAGTGGAGGTGGATGCTGGGGTGCTTGCGGTGGAATCTGTCTTTTTGACTTTCGTTGTTGCCCATGAGCCGACAAGACTCTGGTTCATTCCGTTAGGCTCCTGATATGCCAATCCCAATTAGTCAATTTGCACCATCCCGAGCCGAGTTTGCGCAATGCACAACTTACCGTAGCCGGAGGCTCTTCAAGTCCTTCAAAGTCCCCCGCTACAGAGTCCTCATCATCCTCGCCCATATCAGCCTTCACGACCTCCAACACTCGTTCAAGACTGTCTTCAATCAATCGCTTGGGTTTGCGGTTCAGGCTCGAGTTTGATTTCTTAATTGATTCATAAATTGTTGGAACCGATAGTCGGATGCGGCCAGTCTCGGGCTGGTCGTCGATAATCTTGCGCACAATCTGGTAGACCTATTTTCGAGTGTTAATTTAAATGAACAAGAGACCAATTCCAAGTCCATACCTCACGGTCCAAGCCCTGACTGAGGGTTGGCCGGCCACCCTTCCTAGGAGGCATGATTGCTGTGGTTATAATTGCGATAACAAAAAAAAAGCCGAAATTTTGGAGATGAACATCTGAAAGATCCGCGGAAAATTACATGTAATTTACACACCATTTACATACGTCATTCATCGATGTCGGGGTCAGTCACTCCCCTCTTCAAACAACATGGGGAACTCGAATAGCTCGCAGAAGATCTCTGCCCAAGATCGGTGAGTCTATACAGCTCGAGGATTGCAATAATTGCAATGCTTTTTCGATTCTTCCTGCAATATCATCCTTCTCCTCACGAGACCCCTCATCCCCACCCAAAGCACACATCCAAACAGTTCAATAGGACTCACCCCAGCTAACAAATATTCTATGGTCTCTGAAGAGCGATTCTTGATTTGAAAAACCAACGCGACAAGCTGCACCAATATCAGCGACGCATAACGGTTTTAACAGACCGCGAAACAGAAATCGCCAAGGAATGTCTTGCGCGCGATGATCGGCGGCGAGCACTACTCGCTCTCCGACGCAAGAAGTACCAGGAGTCACTCCTCGCCAAAACAGATGGACAGCTTGCGCAGCTGGAGCAATTAACTGGCCAGGTGGAATTTGCGCTTGTGCAGAAGGATGTGCTGTTTGGATTGCAACAAGGGACACAGGTGCTCCAGGCTATCAATAAAGAAATGGGAGGCATTGAAGGGGTTGAGAGGTTGATGGGGGAGACGGAGGAAGCGAGGGCTTATCAGGAGGTATGTATTCACTGCCATATCTGATCCTTCCTGGGATGAGGAGCTTCGGTTTCGGGCTTGCTAACGATTATTGCAGGAGGTGAGTCAGATGCTGGCAGGTCATCTGACGAATCAAGATGAGGACGAGGTTGAGGATGAGTTAGAGGCACTTCAGCGGGAAGTTGCCGGGCCTGAAGTCCTTCCTGGTCCTGTTGTACTGCCGAGTCCGCCTACTGCTGATCTACCTGTTGAAGAGCCGGCGCCAGAATCAAATCAAAGAGCCAGGGCTAAGGCTGAGACTCGGACAGCTTTGCCTGCTTGAGTAAGGGTATGTGTGGGCCACTGTTGCACATATTACGCATTGCATTGATTCGAAGCATTTCTCGGCGTTGTAGGTTATTTGCGGTTATTTACTGTCTATGTTGCTGATGGGCCTCATGTAATCTTGGCGTTGTTGGTTCCCCATTTATACTAATTGATCGAAATCAATGGTTCTTGAGAATTGTGGGATGTCCATCATAAGCACCTGAGGACTTTGATCAGATCAAGGCTCGCAAATATTGTTCATTGAATGGTGATACCTTTCTGTCTGCCTTTCTAGTGTCTTGTAACCCAATCTAGGAAGAATATATATCAGCTAGCGCGATCAACATTTCCAACGATGCCCATTATAACAACCCCGCAAGCATAGAAGAGTCATTAAAAATACATAGCAGTATAGTGGTATTCTCGTAAATCATAACAACTGAACAATCAATCCCAAATACGACACTAAACCATGCTCATGGTGGACGAACCAATCTACTGCCCAGGCATAATCTTGCCCCCAATACCACTAACCCCAGGAATAGAAACATGATCCTGAGGGTTGGCTGCAGCCTCGTAGAGGAAATTGACTGGCTCCCGCGTCAATTTCATAAACTGGCCCTTGAAACCTACATACCCAACCTTAGTAACATCTTCCTCGCCATCACTCCAATTATCCTCAAAAAAGAGGGTGACAGAGGTTGTCGCATTCCAATGGGCACGGTTCAATGGTAATTCAAAAACATCAGCACCTGGCACTGGCTGTGGGATCTCAATGGTTTGAGTGGGGTGTAACTCGGACGCGGTTGAGAAGTCCAGATCATCGCGGTTCTTGAACAGCTTCAGGGTTTTAGGAGCAGAGATAGTGGGTGCCGTATAAAGGAGGAGAGAGTGGACATTGACTTGGCCGTTGAAGCTGTGTTCGACAAAGAGCTCAGGTCAGTTATGGCCTTGCGATAACAGTGAGGGGTAAATGGTGGGGGTTTGCGATTTTTGCGCGCTGCGGTAGGATGAGCAGCCACTGCAATTCTAGTGCACGAGTAAAGTATGTAGGATGAGGATGTCTCACGGAATGGTCATGAGTAGTTGCTCGTCGGCATCGCTCTCAAGTTCAGGCTTGTCATTCAGTCGCTCCGCCCACGTCTTGCGAACGATGGATGCGCCGGAGCTTGGGGTAGTTTCTGTCACATTACCAGAGATCAGAGCATATCCTAAATATTTGACTGATAGAAAAAAGAGGCTCGTAATACCGTTCAGGGTTGTGATCAGATCGAAATTGATCTGAGAGTAGAGGAGGGATTGAATGGCTGGCGTAATATCGTTCGAATGGTCGTGGTCTTCGCCGTGGCAATGGCCACCGTGATCATGATGGTGCCCGGACATTGCAAAGGTTATCAGCGTAGAATCGACGAGGGTCTAGAATACAAATACAAGTGTATGGGCGGTTCATAAAGGAATGACGAGGCCGGTGTTTGGATAACTCTCCGCTCCCGTGACATCGGTTTCCTTGACTGGGGCGATTGAAGGTAGGACTTGTAGACCGTTCAGCTGTCGTTGTTTTGTATACATGTCTACATAGTGTACTATCCGGGACTATTCCGAGACAAAAGGAGACCGTCTAGATTGTGAAGCATTTGAAACTTCACGGCCTGTGATTTCTTGCTCATTGATGCATAAACACCTTGAACGCCTGGGTATTATTGTACAAGCCAGTCTTTCGTCGCCGAGTGCCTGATTCTGAATACAACGATCATCGCACTTTGTAATATTCAGGTGCATACTCCAGAAGATAGCTCTTCTCGATTTTTGTGACATCGCGAATGTAAGTCTTTTCGCCAGTTTGCATGATCTCATGGAAAATGACCCAATCGGCTTTTCTGTTCTATAATCGAGTCAGTTAAATAGTTCTGTATGTTTCTAGATGACCCTGGGCACTTACAAACATCAACGAGGAGGGGTGAGCATGAAGAGTTAGACCCCCACTGACAGTTTTGAATGTGCCATCAGGTTGCATCTTTGCTGCGTGGGCAAAATAGCCCGTCGTAAGACACCGTCGAATCTGCTCGGGCCGATTGCTCAAGTCAACCGCACCCTTGTGAGATGAGAGTGTTTCGTCAACTTGAATACCGAACCGCTCTAGGTATCGCTTCAATTGGCCTCGAATACTGACCGCGCGCACTAAGGCGCGGTAATTCAAGAGATTATCGCGACACCATTTCGAGTCTTTCTTCCCCTTGGTAACGAAGGCTTGGTACACATTCAAATACGTCAAATGATCGCCCTCTTCAACGGCAAATTTCCGTCGACTACTCTCTGCAGATCTTTTGTCTCCTGCGTGTTGAACCCAGACTGTCCCCTGTAGATTGACCATAGCCGCAATTGTGAGGATCTCACTTAAACAATTGAAAGATGGCGCGGCGAGAAGAACTTTGGCCATCATGGGATCAAGAGCAATTTCTGCCATTCGTGTTCCGAGAGGTTTTGTGAGTTTGGCATAGTCATCAACCGCACCAAGCGAGAAGAGGAGCTCAAATGCACGAATGACTAGTTCTGCTGGCGGAGGTGTCAAAAAGTCAAATCGGACAATGTTATCGATACCTAATGCTTTGAGTTGCATTATGATCGGAGCGAGATTTGAACGTTGTATTTCAGGAATAGTTGCTTCCGGCATTTGATCGAAGGCTTGTTGGGTGTATAGTCGGAAACACTTGCCCGGTTTTGTTCTTCCAGCGCGACCAGCTCGCTGGGTGGCGGATGCTTTTGATATTGGCACTGCGGTTAATGTTTCGATGCCAGTACTGGGATTGTATGCCCTAAGCTTGGCAAAACCAGAATCGATCACGTATACAATCCCGTCAATTGTGACTGAAGCTTCTGCAATGTTGGTGGACACGATGACTTTTCGAGTGTTTTCTGGTGTCGGCTCGAAAACGTACATTTGTTGCTCCGTGGTGAGACCAGCATAAAGTGGCAGCGTAAGCAAAGCTGGGGCTTTTGGATGGAGAGTTGCCGCTCTCTCGGATATCAGCTGAATGGCAGTATCAATCTCTTCCCGACCGGTCAAAAAGAGAAGCACATCGCCTTCCGCTTCTTGGGTATGAATGTCAAAAATTGTTTTAACTGCTCGCTCTATATAGTCCTCTGCTGGAGACTCAAGGAACAGCATATCAACTGGATACATCCGTCCCTCCAAACTGATGATCCGACCAACACTCCCACCCAAGTCAGCCGGGTCTGCATCAGGCTTGTACTCGTCCCCGGCGAAGAACCGGAGAAAGTCCTCTGCTTGGAGAGTTGCACTACTGACAACGATGCGAAGTTCAGGGCGCTTCTTACGGATCTTCTTCAGAGTTCCAAGGAGCACATCGGTACTAAGAGACCTTTCATGTGCTTCATCGACCATAATCACTGAATATCGCGAGAGTAAAGGATCCACCAAGGCTTCTCTGAGTAACATTCCATCGGTCAAGAACTTGATCCTTGTAGCAGGAGATGTCAGATCTTCGAATCGAATGGAGTAGCCCACCTCTTCACCGACTTTACATCGCATCTCTTCGGCGACTCGGGTTGCAACCGTTGTGGCCGCTACCCGCCGGGGCTGAGACAAGGTCAGACGCAGTCAAGGTTTTTATCAAGGAGCCAATGCCTACCTGTGTGACAGCGATTGTCTTTCCATTCTCGCACCATCCCGCCTGGTCTAGGTACTGTGGAAGCTGAGTTGTTTTACCACTGCCTGTTTGGCCTACCACAATAGTGACCGGATATTTTTCAACCATATAGAGCAAATTTTTCCTGTGCCGTGCAATAGGTAGTAGAGTAGCCGGTTTGTATAGAGCTGGAATGAATGAAGTTGAAAGCTCCTGTTCTGAAGCCATTTTGGTCAAGTTTTAGCTGAGGACTTGAACTCTGCTAAATCTGGGCTCGGCTGATGTTAACAAACCCTCAAGATATGGGAGAGGGCCATTCTGACAGTTCAAGGGCTTTGCAGATTTGCAACCAAAAGATCGTCGGAGTTCTCGCAGAAACACCCAGGGCGATCTGTATAAAGCTCAACCCGCCATCACGTGCGCCCCACGTCACTGGGAGCTTCCCCGATGGTGTTCTATCCTGTGACATTCTCAGGCACCACTATTTTTCTGTGTTTTTCTTCAGTCATTCTCGCTCGTCTGCTATTCCTTGCAGATATATCAAAATGTCAGAGGAGGACAAAATGGTATGTATAGATACTGATCCGAGCATCACTTGTTATCGCATGAGGCTCACACCCGTACACAGACCAGTTCCAGCAGGCCTTTGGCTGCGCCCAACACCCCTAACAGCCCTCGTGCCGAGTCGCCGACCACTGCGCGCCCCATGGACTTTGATGATGAGCCTCAAGAGAGCGGGATTATTACTTCCTCTCCTGCCGCTCCTCAGCCAGCTGTCACCGAGGCAGCCCCGCCAAAGCCGCCCCGGCCCCTGAACCCGAGAGAGCAGTCAGAGAACACTCTTAAGGAGGCATTCCCGACTATTGAGCCCGGTGTTGTCAAAGCAGTTTTGACCGCGAGCAATTGGAATGTCGAGCGAGCATTCAATGCACTTCTGGGTTCGTAGGCGAACTACAGTTATGCACGAACATGAACTAACACCGAGTTTGGCTTGTAGGTATGACAGATCCAAAGGCCCAAGAGGAAATGTCACCACCGCCAAAGCCCCCGCGCCCAACACAGCAGAGCACTGCTGCGCAGCGCCAAATGGAAGCCGACGAAATGTATGCACGTCAACTATCTGAGCATTACAATGCTACAGAACGCCGCGCACCACGCCCAGGTTGGGAGAGTGATCCTCGCTACCAGAGACCTAGAGGCAGCGAGGAGTCTGAGAGGGAATACAGCTTCTTTGACGGTACGGTCTATGATGATTTGCCGAATGAGCTTATACTGATTGAGGATTTACAGATGACCTCCCTGTGATCCGTGAAAACCTTCGCAAGGGCTTCTTAGAAACACAAAATAAGGTCAATTCATGGGTTACAAACCTCAAAAAGAGGATTGATGGGGAGGAATCAGATGAAGAACCTAGTCATAACCAAAGAGAGACTTCGGTCCACGGCCGGCCCCGGCGCAGTGGTGATATGGGTCGTCGTAGTGGAGATCGCGAGCGCTATGATGCAGATCCCCAGGTTCTCGGCGATGATTTCTCCGCTCTTGAGCTGAGAGATGGTGAAGGTGAGCAGCAACCCCACGTTTAGCATTGTTGGTGTCGCTAACTATGCACAGCTCCCCCGGCTCGCCCTCCTCGCCCGAACCAATCCTACATGAAACCATCCGTGTCTCCCTCGCCAGACAGACGCAGAGTATCTTTCCAGGAAGGCCCACCAACTGAGATTGAAAACATTTATGACGCTCCTACGCCCTCTAACCGTGCCGCTCCGGGTGGCAGCAAGTCGAGCAAATGGCAGCCACTGTCCACAGTTGAGCCATCTCCTGTTGCGGAAAACGATCCATTCAGCCTTGGCGATAGTGATGATGAGAAGGACATCAAAGTCAAGGACCAGACATCCGCGGAAACAATCTCTAGCGAAGTGGGTTCCTCAAAGGACCAGGAGACCAAGGGTGCCAGCAAACCCGACGAGTCGAAATAAGTGCGATTGATCAGGATTTAAATACTCCCAGTGCTTTTTGCGCGAATTACCCCCTTTTTTGTCTTTTCTGTTGGATTGTTTACACCGAGCTCATGATTCACCCTGTTCGCTCTTCTGCCTTGACCAGCTTATTGCTATGCGCTACCCATCTTTGACACTTCGAATTTACGATACCTAGTAGAGGTAACCCAGGATGTTTTCGACCAGGTCCAATGCCTCTATAAACCCAAGCCAAATTGAATCTGTATTTGTACGAGAAGCAAGCAACAAACAAAAGGGTATATCTTCGACCGGTCAGCCATAGTAGCAATTAGACCAACGCCAACACCAAACCAAACCATCGGACTTCATGATCGACGTTGAATGCACCCACCAACATGTAGTGAACCTCTCAGTCAACGTCCACTACCCATCCAATCACTCCACTGTAGGGGCGTTACCCACACGATTTGAGGGACCAGTTTCCTTACGCAAGTCCTTGATGACAGCCTATGAGAGTTGAGTTAGCAACTAGAGATACCTCTTCCTATCAAGTAGAACACGCAGGGTGCAGAATCTTGATCCATTCTGGGGGAACACGTACCGCCAAGGCGTCAGGATTGACTCCATTTTCGATCAGAGACACGCAAAGCGACAGCTCTGTTCGGTCTAGGTTGGTATTCTGGTTCAGGAATCAGTGATTCTTCTTTTTGAACTCCCCAACAATCCTGTCAAATTGAAATATAGAACCATTGACTACTGGACTGCTGTCCAATCCCTTCCAGTCCCCAATCTCTGGGGATAGAGGCACATACCAGCAGGTCGGATATCTCCTGGAGGATATCGATAACCTCACGTGCAGCTTGGCGTTTATCATCAGCCTGATCTTGCGATTTTGGGGGCATTTTGAATCAGAGGTAGAAAGCAAGTTGCTGACGTAGGTGTCGTGGGAGCGGTGTTGGATTTGAGATTGTGGGGGGAGAACTTTCCGGTGGATCAACTGCAATCCGCGTCTGAACATGTACTCTGGCACTATGCACACCTTGAGACTGATACGGAGATACTTCCTGGGAGAGAAACTAGAACCCCGCTACTTCTTTCTAGTGCTTTTAATACTATCATTAAGCCTAGTATTGATCCCTGTTGGCACATCCCCAGCTCTGTACATTGAAAGTTGACTGAGATGCTATTTTTAGGACTTCTGGTTCATCAATGTATAATTTCTGACTTCCATGGTCCTTCATTCTCGTAGGAGACCTATCAGATGAAGCAAGCATGCAAATTTCAAACTTCCCTATCCTCATAGTACGGAATGACTAGTTTCTGATGATATGAGGCGTGAGATCGGTTGGCCGATTCTGATGACTGAACATCTCGATGCTACCCACAACAGGAAGTCAATTTGTAGAATTATGATACCTCGAAAGGCGGATGGAAGCTCAAGTTCAACAAGCCAAGGCGACTGTACTGGAAGACTCTTATCAGTACCCTCAACGGCAGCATTGACAAGGGGTTGTGACCCCCATGTGAGTGTATGTAATTCACTAGAGAAATAAACCGCGACAGAAGAATGCGATAGAATACTCCATGGAGATGACTCCTAAATTCAAAGTTGTGCCTTGTCTCTGATGCTTGACAGGTTCGCTATTAGTGCAGACTGTCCGTTGTCGATAGTTGTGAAGTAGGTACCGCCTTGATCACCGCCTGTTTATAGATTCGACAATGCTTGGACTTGAAAGATCCGATACTTAAGAAATATACCAAATAAGACACAAAGATAGTAAAAGAGACAATGGCTATTGAGCTCAAGTTATCTTATTTACCGCTTCGGGCAACACTGTTGTGCCCTGAGAGTGTATCCAGGATCAATTATGCCCCTTTCTCTACCAAAGAAAGACCAAGCATCCTTCCTTGAATGTTGAATCATCGCAAAATTGAACTCATACCGGCCTATCAAGGTTCAAACTGCGATAGATACTATCTGAGATCGTCTAATCAGCTTCGCAGGCGCCTTAGTTTTCTGCCGGGCAAAAAAAGAAAAAGCCTTCATGCTGTACCCAAATAGTTGTACCCAAGTACACCAAAACACGGGAATCTTTCGCTTACGACTCATTTGACCAGCCTTTAACAAGCCATACGTTGACACAGGAACGGTGTCAAATATCTGGAACAGGCGTGTGTGAGCTGTCAGCCGTGATTCAGAATGGCGCCTCAACGCGAAACGGGAGGAATGCCCGGCCTCACCATGGCGGACATCCATTCCTTGAAGAGGAACGAGGCATTGGAGATTCTTGCCCAGATTTCACGCGTCGAGAAAAAAACCTTCCCCACCAATGAAGCATTCCCGTTCGGCGAAGAGTTGTGGAGAAAAAAGCCCAACACGCGAGTTCTGTACGCGACTCGAGCCAAGGGATCGCAATCTGATCTGATCGCCTATGCGGTCTATGTCCGGCAGAAGGGCGTTGCGCTCTTGCACAAAGTCTGTGTGACAGAGTCTAACCGCCGTCAAGGTGTCGGCCAGGAGATGCTGTCCTACATTCAGCAGCGCCTACGAAAGGAGGGCTGCCAGTATATTCAACTCTGGGTGGACCAGGCCAGGGAGCCTGCGCGAGCCTTGTATCTTCACAGTGGATTCGAGGAGCGTGAAGTAATCCCTGATTACTATGCCCCTGGACGGACAGGTATCAAAATGGTCCTAGATTTGGAACGTGATCGTTGAGCCACTGCCGTCTATGCTGCACCCTACGGGCCTTTTTGCCTACCCGCTCACCTCTAAAAATGTACCTTGCCTGAACGGTCCCTTTTGAATAGGCCCGAAGGGTCATAGGTCCCTGTGGTTGGGCGCGTCTGTGCTCCTTGGCTATCGCAGGAGCCACTATGGCGCCCCTTGCATCGACGGGGGATCGTCGAAACGTGAGCCCGATTATACCGATCGCGCCCACGTCCATTCCCCGCTGTCATTCTGCTACATACTTCTGTGACGTCTAACATATCCAGGCATGGCTTTTTGGAAAGGGCACGCTTTGAATGTCGCCCTGTCAGGTGTCCCTTTGGCACGACAGGGACCGCGATCCTTTTTTTGGAGTTCATACTTCCATATCCTTTATTCCTTCTGAAGTTCTTCCTTTTCATCTTAACTACTCGCACTATCTTCCACCGTGATAATCGAAGCGTCGTCGGTGATTTTGGTGATCGGTGGGCTAGCTGTGTCTTTTCCAATTGTACACAGTTCCACTTTGCTCCCGTTTCCTCAACTGACCATGGCGTTCTTTCTTACTATCTTCCTGGCTATCCTCTTAATAGCCAACGCAACAGCGTTGTCTGCCAACTATCCTATCAACGCACAACTGCCCCCCGTCGTTCGAGTTTCGCAACCTTTCCGATTTGCATTCGCCGAAAGCACTTTCTCTGGTAGTGACGCGGACACCGACTACTCACTGTCAAATGCGCCGTCATGGCTCGAGGTGGATAGTAAAAGCCGCACTCTGTCGGGAACGCCACGCTCCGACGACAGCGGAGTCATCAAATTTAAACTTGTGGCCTCAAACGACTCTGGAAAGGACAGCATGGAAGTTACTTTAATCGTCACTGAAGACCAGGGACCGACTGTGAATAAGTCGCTTGTATCTCAACTGCAGGCGTTAGGGCCAGTTTCCTACCCTGCCACACTTTTCATTCATCCAGGTCGCCCATTCTCAATTGAGTTTGACCAGGACACTTTTGATAACACACATCCTTCCACCATATACTACGGAACCTCACCTAATAACGCACCGCTGCCGTCTTGGATCAACTTTGACCCAGCAGCTCTCAAATTTGCTGGGAATAGTCCTGCTTTTCCCGGTGCAGGCCCTCAAACATTCACTTTTCAGCTTATCGCATCAGATGTAGCTGGGTACAGTGCAGCCAACATGACTTTTGAACTGTCGATTGGGCCCCACATCCTGGCTTTTAATGAAACCGTCCAGTCCTTTAACCTCACCAGAGGAGAGGAGTTCACCAGTCCGAAACTCACAAGCCTTTTGTCTCTGGATGGTTCGCCTACTTCAAGCAAAGATCTGGCGAAAGTTGATGCTGCACTACCTAAATGGCTGACGTTGGATAAGGACGATATCTCACTGAGCGGGATACCACCAAACGATGCAGTGAATCAAAATATCACTATTGCCATCACCGACTCTTTCCAAGATAAGGCGCAAATGATGGTTCGATTGGAGTTCATGAAGTTGTTCCTCAACACCATCGATGGCTCTGAAGCAGCCATCGGCAAAGACTTCAAGTTCGTGTTCAACCAGTCTATCGTCACCGATGACTCTGTCCGGCTAGATGTCGACTTGGACAGTGAGCTTTCTTGGCTCACCTACTTCCCCGACAATAAAACACTCTACGGGCATGTTCCTGATGATATGGACCCCAAGAAGTTTACCATCCCTCTCACCGCGAAACAAGGGTCTACCGAAGACTCACGGGACTTTATCATCGATGTTCTCAAAGCCTCAGATACCCATTCAAACCCCACAGATCCTTATACCCATTCCAGCAGCCCCGACCACAAAAAGGCTGGCATCATCGCAATCTCGGTTGTAATCCCGGTCGTTGTTATCCTGAGTCTGTTGATTCTTTTCTGTTGCTGGCGTCGCCGCAAAAGCTCAACCACCATTGAAGAGGGGCCATCCAACCCCAAACTTGCTCCACCACGGCCCGTTAGGCCAGATGTGCCTAATTGCCAGCCAGCCATGGCGGAAAGGCCTTCTCGCGACGACAATTCGGAAGACTGGATGAGTCCTATCTCCCCTTCGTCAATCCCAAAGCTTGAACTGGGTCCGGCCTGGAACGTGTCATCATTTGACCAACACGAGCACCCAGTTGCCTTTTCTATCCCCGAGCCCATGATCCCTCCTCGCTCTCCTGCCCGTAACTCCCCCACTCGTGGTGGGTTTGTCTTGCGAGACTCTATCACTGAAGAAGACAAACCTGCCGCGAACGTTTCTCCTTCCAAGAAGCAAACCAATCGCCTCTCATACACGAATAGCCCCATGCGTCGTAGGACCACGAACCGCTCCCGACGAGAGCCCTTGAAGCCCATCCAGGCGCGTGCCATGAAGCGAGAATCCATGCAGTCGTCGAAGTCGAGGAGATACTCGAAGCGCTCAAGCGGCATCTCCTCCGTTGCGTCTGGATTGCCTGTGCGGTTCAGCGGGGCCGGCCATGGTGCCGGTGGCTTCGGACCTCCGGGCCACGGCGTCGTGCACACATCGTGGCAAAATGCTCGAGCTTCACTGTTGAGCGAGACCAGTTTGACTAACATGGCCCCAATGTTCCCACGTCCGCCAGCAGCCGCGCGCATGCGCCACAGCATGGCATCTAGCATTGCCGATAACCACAGGCGCATGACTCTTCGCACAGTCGAGCCGGACGAATCTACGATCTCCGAAGCGGACTCTCTGGAAGCCTTCGTTCACAGCCGAGCCAAGCATCGCAACTCCTCCAATCCTCTGTTCTCCGCTCAAATCAGCCGGCGCCCCTCAGGCGTGCGCGCACTTGACCGCAAGCGCAGCATCCGTAGCCGTGCCGATACCGTTTCAGTCTCCACATTCAGTGATGAATACCACCAATCCATCCAAGAGCGACCCATGTCTACCATCTCTGTTTCTGAGTATGGGAGCGACAACGGCAACAATCGCTTCTCCCACTACCAAAGTCTTCATCCTGCGGGTCTGTTCCCTCTTGCCGAGGATAGTGTCAATGGCCAGAGCCAATTGAGTCTCGCGCAGGACTATCGGGGTGTCATTTCTCCTCTGCCGCGCTTCTGGAGTGAGAATAGCCTGGGCAGTGCCCGGCAATTGGAGGGGACCCACGCGCAGCCTCAGTCCCACCAAGTGAACGACGAGAATGCTGTGCCGCATAGCTCATCCATGGTGTCAGATTTGGATGAGCATCTATCCCGCAAGGTCAACCTTCACAAGGATCCCAGCCAACAGTGGCGGTTCTCGCCTCTTGAGCCCCCAGCGCCGTTAAGGACTGCTAGCAATCGGGGTCTTCCTGGAGCCAGCAGTGGAGAGCTGGCATTTGTTTAAACTCGAGATTCTCCTCATACTCTCTTCTTTGACTCGATCTTTCTTGTCTCTCTATCACTTTCGTTTCCGTTTTCTTTTGACTTGTCCTTTCTGGGAGTTCTGGGGCATTGCGAACATGATATCCATTGGCTTTTCTATGGTTAATTGGTTTGAATTTTGGAACCTGCCTGTATACTAGTTGATCTAGTTCTGAGCCTTGCATAATTTTATCACTGCATCACTGCATCACTGCATCTCTGTATGCCTCTAGGCAGATGTTGCTAGTTCATAGATCAACATTAAGGGATCAAGTGCGACATGGGAGGGACATCCTTGATTGAAAAAACAACTGTTCTAGGCATCAAGACTGCAATCCATAAAATAGTTAGGTGTTGTTTTCCCCGTGTGCAAAGGATGTCAGACCATGGCGTGACTGTACCTTGATTGGGCAGCCTCAGAAGTGCCTGAGTTTTCTTGTCAGCCTCACTTCGCTACACCTGGATTCAGATAAATTGTCCCTCTCTAGCTCGTCTCTCTCCGGCAATAGCAATCTCACTGAATACTACCTAGGTACATTTTGACTCTCCCAATGCTCTCGAGTGATCAGTCGGATTGCTGCACGTGACTGTATAGAGCACGGCGTAACAAAAGCGGTAAACGCAATACCAGGAAATCTCTGATTCGAGATCTTCACTAGGACTTGGACTCTTTCTTCTTTAGTTAGTTCTCTAGAATTACCAGTTGACATTTCCTGCGATACAATCAGATTCCCCCGTCCACAGCTTGAAGAGGCAAGGAACTCATCCGTTCCCCACTTATCGCGGGACCCAGACACGCTGAAAGCCCTGCTCATCTGACCCTTTCCCTCCAGCACCTACTTCCCAACACTTTGATCCGGAAACCTCGATCCCACTCTTCCCCCGAATTATCCAATCTTAGTCAATATGGGTCAAACCCTGTCGGAGCCGGTGGTCGAAAAGGTGAGTGGCCGATATTTCGCTTTTTTTTTTGTATCTCACAAGCATGCCCCCCCCCACACTGGCCATTGTGACGCCAATATCGATCCATGACTTCCACCCTCCCTCGGCCTTGGTCACACCCCCCCCAGTCATGGGTCTATGGACCAAGTCTCTCAGTCAGATCTACCGGCTGAACAAATATGCTGGGTTGTGGCTCGGAGGAATCTTCCTCGGGTCGCCATGCGGGGTCTTGGGTAGTCCAGCTGGAGGGGCGGTGGTGGGGGGGAGTTGAGCACCGCAGTGATGTCGCAACTCACCAGGCCGCCTTGCATAGATTGGGGGAAAACAAAGATGGAGTGTAACTAATATGTCCTTTTTCGCGTGCAGACATCGTCCGAGGGCGGGGATGACTGCTGCGTGTACGGTGTGTCGGCCATGCAGGGCTGGCGAATCAGCATGGAGGATGCCCACGCTGCAATCCTTGACCTCCAGGCAAAGTACACCGGCACTAGCGACGACAAACCGACCGATCCGGAACACCGCCTTGCTTTCTTCGGTGTGTACGATGGCCACGGTGGAGACAAGGTGGCACTGTTCACAGGCGAGAACCTCCACAAGATCATCTCCCGACAGGATGCTTTCGCCAAGGGCGACATTGAACAGGCCATGAAGGATGGTTTCTTGGCGACCGATAGGGCTATTTTGGAAGGTTTGTGCCTATCTTGTTTCCGAGACATCGGGTGCCGGATGGCTGACTCGGCGCAGATCCCCGTTATGAGGAGGAGGTTTCTGGATGCACTGCCTCTACAAGCATTATCTCAAAGAAGAAGATCTGGGTGGTATGTTACAACTAAGACAAGTATTGGGTTACAAGGGGCTCGCACTGACCGGCGATAGGCAAACGCTGGTGATTCACGATCCGTCTTGGGAGTCAAAGGCCGCGCAAAGCCTCTTTCATTCGACCACAAGCCTCAGAATGAGGGTACGTAAATGGTCGCATGGCTTTGTCTGCTTTTACATCTCTGAGGCAACGACTGACCCAGATCATCACAGGCGAGAAGGCCCGTATCAGTGCTGCCGGCGGCTTCGTCGACTTCGGGCGTGTCAATGGCAATCTTGCTCTGTCTCGCGCTATCGGCGATTTCGAATTCAAGAAGAGCCCTGAGCTTTCTCCCGAACAGCAGATTGTGACCGCATACCCCGATGTCACTGTTCACGAGTTGACGGATGATGATGAGTTCCTGGTTATTGCATGTGATGGTATGTTGGTTCTGTTACTCCCCCACAAGTCTAACTGCTAAACATCCTATAGGAATCTGGGATTGCCAGTCCTCCCAGGCTGTAGTTGAGTTTGTCCGCAGAGGCATTGCTGCCAAGCAACCCCTCGCCCAGATTTGTGAGAACATGATGGACAACTGCCTGGCCTCCAACAGTGAAACCGGTGGCGTTGGGTGTGACAACATGACTATGACTGTGATTGGACTTCTACAAGGCAAGACTAAGGAGGAGTGGTATAACCAGATTGCAGAGCGGGTTGCGAACGGGGATGGACCTTGTGCTCCGCCCGAGTACGGCAAGTCTCCTGAGGAACCCGAAGGCATTCCCACTTCTTCGTGCTGACGGCCAGTTCGTGCAGCCGAGTTCCGCGGCCCCGGGATCCGGAACCAGTTTGAGGATAACCCGGATGAATATGACTTGGAGATGGAGCGTTCCCGTGGCTTCAGTGTCCGTTCGGGTCGGATTATCCTGCTGGGCGATGGAACCGAAGTGATTCCGGACCAGAATGACGAAGAGCTTTTTGACCAGACAGAGGAGGACCAGGACCTTGCCAACCAGGTGCAGCACGAATCAGGCACCCGGAATGACCGCCAGGCCACCCCAGGTCCTCAGGGGAAACAGGAGAGTGCCAGCGGGACCTCTGCCCAAATATCCGAATCCCCGGCCTCTACTGATGCCGTGAAAGAGAGGTCCACGTAGACTTTAACGTCGAACTTATGAACGGTCTATCGATTGGTCCTCCCCGTTTTGGCTTCAATCTGTTTTGTTCTTGTTTCCCCCCCCCCCCTGCTCAATTGTCAACGACCCTGTCCCCTGATTCAACGATCATTCCACGATCTATGCCCTGTTTCCCCCTTTCCTTTTTCTGCACTTAGTTATCTTCGGGCTCTGGTTCCGAGCCTAGTTACCTTTTTTTACTACTTCCTTTGACTCGAAATGGATATCTGTCAGAGCTGGGACATGCGGCAAAGAGACCCATACGGAATTGAATGAGATGAAAGATGAGGGGTTGGAGAATCCATGAAAGGTCGAAGTTGAAAGAGAGCCCGTTGCCGGGAGCTAATGGGCCTTATGAACACGTTTCTTTCTTTATGCCATCACCACAACGAGATACCGCAGAAAATGCCCGATATTGACGAGCCATCAACCTACCCTTCCATATTCGCTTCTCCTTTTCTCAATTTTCCTTTTAATCCCGGGTCTATTCCCTTCCCATGATCTCCGATCTGTGGTCTGGTCTATACGATAATGAATGCTTGCTAGGGGCGCAGCTGGTAGAGTTGGGTATTGAGATTGAGCCAAGAGGGGCAATGGCAACGGTACTTCACATACCCTATGGCGTATATCTGATGCATTGAGCCTTTCCCGTGTACTCTGGTAGATGTCTTTGTTGTTTCTATTTTAAGTAACGGATTTTCCAGAGAGAAAGTTCCATTGTAACCTTCAATTAAGCCGTGAGAACCGAGCTTGTCCTAAAACATCCATGTCGTAGGTGGGTACTTTAGCTCTCTATCGATGTCATTGAGGAATAGGGTGAGGTTGTATAAGAAGGTACCCCCGGCGTGCCTGTACCTCTAATCCACACGTGGTCAGTGTCACCAAGACCGTGCTAAAAGGGAAAATTGCAGATCCAATACACAATTTACAATTCTCCGTATTGTAATTTTGGCCCCCTAACAACTCTGGACAGTGGCCCACACTCCTCTAGCGGAGTTACGCCCCCACTATTTTCCCCCATCCGAAAATTACCAGTGTCTCCTAAAACCGGGTTGCCGTCATTCAGGGTTCAACATTAATTCCCTCCCTGATCCTTCCATCCCCAACTCTCTTTTCTCCCCTTGGACGAATCCCCTCTTTATTCTCCAGGGTATCATGTCGCCATCTACATCTCCCGCCGGCAAGCGCAAGCGCAGCGCCTCCCATCTACCCGCGCCCATTCCCAAGAACGTCACAGCCGACCTCCAGCCATCATCGCGCGACGCGTCCGGCGAAGAAGGCGGCGACGACTCAACAGGCCCCAATTCTAATGCCGGTAGCTCCAATGCCACCCGTCACCCTTCTAAGCGGGCCCGCAAGTCGATTGATGCTGCTACAAGCCATACTGGAGTGAACGGCTCCGAGCCCACCATTAGCAAGGAGGACCCCGGGGAGCCCTCTGAGACCACTGTCGCTAGCAGCGATATCGAGGGCGGACCCCGGTCGCGTCCCGGTTTACATATCGATCTACCCGAGGATGAGCCCGTGACGGAGGAGCAGATGGCGCCCCCGGTATTCGGCCGTTTGCAGGATCCCGTCGGATACCACACCAACCCCCCGCCGACGGGCCGCCCGGTGCGTGTATATGCGGACGGTGTGTTCGACTTGTTCCATCTTGGGTAAGTGCTCCCAAACAGCAGATTGAATGGCTGCCTCAAATATCGAGTAGCGCTTCGATTCTCAACGTTTCAGAATGGGGGTAATGGTTGCTGACGATGTCTATACAGTCACATGAGACAGCTCGAGCAGGCCAAGAAGGCTTTCCCCGATACTTATCTGATTGTTGGCGTTACTGGCGATGAGGAGACACACCTGCGCAAAGGTCTGACGGTGCTTAGCGGCGCTGAGCGCGCGGAGACCATTCGTCACTGCAAGTGGGTCGATGAGGTTATTCCTTGCTGTCCTTGGATTGTCACACCTGAGTTCTTGGCTGAGCATCAGATCGACTATGTTGCTCACGACGATTTGCCCTATGAGGCTGCCGAGGGTGACGATATCTACCAGCCCATCAAGAAGCAGGGCAAGTTCCTAGTTACGCAGCGGACAGAGGGTGTTAGTACCACTGGCATCATCACACGGTACGTTTTGCCTCATGTTGTTACTCTTCCTCCGCACAGAAGGCTGATATGTCAAAAATAGGATCGTCCGTGACTATGATCAATACATCTCTCGTCAATTCAAGCGTGGAGCCTCACGCCAAGAACTCAACGTGTCATGGCTGAAGAAGAACGAGCTCGAGATCAAGCGCCACGTGGTTGAACTGCGTGACAATATCCGTAACAACTGGACCATGACTGGCCAAGAACTTGGCCGTGAACTGCGCCAGATTTGGCAGAACAGCCGACCCAATAGCCCCGCGCCCACTGCCCGCAACAGCATGGATTGGGGTGTGCGTGGGCCTCTCGCTAGCCCGCCTGGCGGTAGCAAGACGCACCTGACTCGTGTTGGTGGGGAAATTCCCACTCGTCCCGATAGCCCCATGGGTTCACGTCGGAATGAAGATTTCGCTACTGGGTATAGTCTTGGCTTGATTGGTGGTGTGCGTGCTTGGGTAAGTTACATTCATATCAGCCGTCTACTTGGTTTGGCTTTCTTTCGTTCGGTTCATACTAATATCTTTCGTACAGATGGCCCGTAGCCGCCAATCCCTCCAGGAGCCACCCAGTGGTATGCACAGTCCCACCGACGAAGACCCAGAGTCTGAGCACACCAATGGCTACGAGGAAGAAGTGCGTGGTCGTGCTGGCCACGTTTCGGCGCAGTAGAACATTTGGCCTTTGACTGCCGGACGGTTCAAGTTTACTTTTATCCTGCCGCAGACCTCTGAAACCCACCCTCTGTACTTCTTTGCATATGTATCTGTCTTTTTCATCTTGCATTCGGTTCATGTCTTATACTATTTTACAAATTGTGCCGTAAGTGGCGGTTTTTCCTATGTCGGGCGCTTGGTGTCTTCCTGTGTTTGTCTCTGTCCATTGGCTGTATCCCCGACCTTGGCTGGTTTGGCTTCGGATGCGCAGATTCGTGATTTGGGCTTGCGGCTTTGTTTTCTTCCATATGATCTGTGCGTTCTGTCTGGTCCGGCGGTTCCAATGTTCCTCTTCTTCCCTAATACTCCAATGAACTTGTTCCCTGTTTCATGTCTACGAATATGACTTTGGTTGCTGATGTGTGATTGGTGTTGCTCGATCTGACTCTTTTCACTCTTTGATGATATACTGATCATCGACCTCGGCCCTGTCCAAAGCTGTCCTTCGTCTTCCTTTTTTTCATGCGACAAAAGTTGGGATTGATGGACGGATCTTGGGCTGGACACGCACACGCCCTTGACTGTGATCCTCTTGGGGTCGGTTTGGGCTACATATATCGATTGATACTGCTTTCTGTTGTTAGTTCTAGTTTGGAATTCTGCAGTGGACATCAATTGGAACTTCGCAGAAGATATCTCGCTTATGAATGCGCATCTGGCCGTAGAGGCGATTACGCTTTGAACACTATCATATTAAGCTCAGTATTTCAAGTCCTGATCCAATTACAATCGTATCTCAGTGTGGTTTCTCCTGAAATTCGCCTTCACTACTTTTCAGAACGGATGTCGTCTGTCTGGCAGTAGAGCCACTTTCTACTCAGCCATGGCTCAAAGGCCGAGGAACAATTTGCCATTCGAACTCATTTCCGTCGCCTCAGATTAGATTGCATTCATTCCATTTATATCAAGTTGAATAGTGAATACTCGGTCTTGTCGAGGGTGATGTATAAAGTTATGTACCTTTTGTATGGGTGGTGAATACAAAAGGTACATTGTTTTTTGACTGGTGTGGGGTTTCAACCCACTACAAACCTCTAAGGCCTCTCGCATCCTAGTCGCCCATTCAAATTTCGCAGGGATTGTGACGATATATATTGTTTGATTGCCTAGATCTGGTGGCAGCGCACCTCTGAATCAAAAATACAACCCACATAGAACGATCCTCTGCTTGTGGCCTGCCATTGTCTGGATAGCCTCTAGCCAAAATGCCTCCACCAGCCAATCCCGACCGCGTCGCTAGCATCATGCTGTCATGGCACTCTCTCGAGCTGGTCTCATGTACTACCCTACAGACCCTTTGGGCAGGGTATGGCCACATATGTGCCATCACAGCCCGAGCCACCACCGCTGAAGCAGCGGCGCATCTCAACAAACTGTGCACGGTGAAATCAACAGCTGCAAGGACCACTTATTCCCTCATTCTTAAGCTCATCTCTCCACCAAGCCAAAGCGCCACCAAGGAAGATGAAGGCCACTTGCGGAAGATGCTGAGCTACGAGGTCGAGCAATACTTCTATAGCCAAGTGGTCCCGCAGCTGGGCGATGACATCGGCATTGCCCAATGCATTGCTTCAACGCGAGAAATGCAAGGCCGGCCAGGCGAGGACAAGCTCGCTGGTCTGATGGCTACGATCATGGTCGATCTGCGTCCGCAGTATCCAGTCGCAGGCGAGAAGAGGAGTGTTCTTGACCGCACCCAAGTGCATGGGTCGCTGGACTGGCTAGCTAGCTTCCATTCCCGCTCATGGGACCTGCTTCCGGACAGTCTTGACGATTATATTCTGCCACCTCTTGAAGAATCACAAATCAGACGGAGCACGGGGAAGGGTGTGAGCAATGGGCTGTGGCTTAATGGTGGGTATACGTACCTTGCGACACGACGCAAAGAATATGCTTCTCTCGCTCGAGATACCGATTCGGAGTGGTCGGGGACTATGTGTGGGACGTTGAACGGCTCGGCATTGTCGGTGGCTGAGATGGTTGCATTGTTTTTAACGCCGTGTGGGAGGCCGATTGAGTCGTATATCCATGGGGATGTCAAATCGGAGAATCTTTTCACAACGACCAAGGGAGATAAGGTGGCATTCTTCGACTTTCAGTATGTTGGGCTGGGTCTGGGAGTCTGTGACCTCGCCAAACTGTTTACGTGTTCGGTCCCTCTCTTTATGCTAGTTGATGATGCCGACGACTTTTTACCTGAGCAGTTGACGATGCAAGATGGTGAGAGGCAGCTGCTAGAGTGGTACCGGACGCGGCTAGTCAAGGAGAAAGAATCGGACTTCTACGACTGGGAAACATTCAAACGACACTGGGAGGCGGCCCTGGTTGATTGGTGTAGGTTCCAGGCCTCGTGGGGCTTCTGGGGGAATACAGAATGGCTCGAGGCTCGTGTAAGGTCAATCCTGGGCGACCCAAAATGGAGGCATTGGCTGTATGAGAGCATCGGCAGACGGGAGCGCTGATGGCGATTGGCTAGAGGTGGTGAAATTCCAGCCAACCGATTTGTGTTTTCTGTTGAGTATCAGATTGATTAGAATAGAAGGCCATTACATCTCTTCGCATATACTAGATGAAGAAAATAACCCTGGGAGCTCTATCGCCATATAGCACCATTCTGCTTTGACCTAGCCTCTATACGTGCATTGTATGAGAACAAATTAATCATTGCCATGCAACCCAAGCACCAATTTACCAATTTTCTTCGAACTGCCCCTCTGACTCGAAGCATTCCTGAAACTCGGCGTCATATCTTCCTACCTATATATACCTGTCTGAGTAGTCCGTATAGAACCGGGGCTTTGCTCCGGTTGGTACCTCGCATGATACCAAAGACCACTGGACTCTGAAATCTTTAGTTTCATCTCAAATCACTAAATCGCCAAATAGACCTGAGAGATCACTCACTACAAGCCATAGGTACTAGGCATCATACTGAGTGCCTTGCTAGCAACTACCTGATATACTTTCTAAATAGCAAAAGTTCCCTGATCTTGGAGGCTTTGAGATTGTGACAACTTGTTGATCTGAGAACAGAAGACTTGATTTTGTATTTTCACCTTGTCATCTATGATACAATTGTCTCAATCATTCACAGCATGGTGAAACACTCAGGACTTTGACTTCATTTAGTCAATAATCTTCCTCAACGAAGTCTTAATTGGGAATGATGATGGGGTGGGAAATAATGATCGGGGGCAACCGACCCAGTTAATGCAGGATCAACTGGCGAAGTGCTCCTGAGGTGTTGTTACTGGTTGACTTGGCCGCGTCACGCACTTTAAGCACCCCAGAGAAACCAACGGGCCAGTCAAGATCGTGATGACTGGCTTCTTGAACTGCCACTTCAATCGGAGATGAACTCATGTTCAAGTCGGCCTAGGGGAAGGAGGATGATTTCCAATTATCTGGATGTCCGGAAGCTCATAAGAAAGTTGTCAAGTGTCAGGCAACCGTAAGCATCCTTGTTCGGACCAAATTTCCACGTTGGCTGCTTTATCTGTGGGTATAGGAATCAGATATCACGAAACGAAAGGCAAGTCAAGGCCTCCGACTTTGGCCGTTTCGCGACGCTCCAGACGAACGTCTCTAAGTGAGTTTGGCTCAAAAAGCCACTTTTGTAGCGCCGATGGACGCGGAATAGGTAATATCGAATTTAGAGCCAAATTCTCGATCACTGGTGGCTTCGGGGCTGTCGAGGTATTGGCCCAGATTCTTGGGTGGACGGCCACTCAAACTTTTGAAGTAAGTGTGGAATTATCGAATGTCAAGAGTCGCCCACCAGCTTAGATCCGCGGTACCACCTTGTGGGCGAGACTTCTGACACCCAGGCTTCGACCTTCGCTCGACAGCACAAGTTGAGACATGGCCTCATACGTCCTTTCCCAACCGATCTCTATCAATCTGTCTCAGAAGGAAACGGGGTATAGGATAGAATCCAAAGTTTCTTCTCTTATTCGAGACATGTATCTATTCGCTGGTTAGAACTTCCTTGCCAGAAAGTTGAAGGCTTGTTGCCTACCGATCTCGCGTGGGATCAGGTCCAGAATTTGTGTGTAGGATCTGAAGATCCAGAAAAATTTCCCAAGTCGGGACCCTGTCAAGAATCGCATGCACCAAATTGCATTCTCTGTCCGGTAATGAGGTAAGAAGAGTCTCGGATAACATTTTTCTCGAATTTGAAGTCGATCCTTGACTGACGTCTATCATCAAGACTAGGTAATTCACCAGCACGTTCTTCGATGCGTGTAGGAGTCTGAAATGGATCATCAGAAAGTAAGATAGTCTGATGGCCTGAAGATCCAATGTTAGCGAGCTGCGGATGGTCGTTATAGTCATGGGATATCTGCTGCGTGCCGATATCTCAAAGTCCGTACCCTCTAGACTCCAAGTCCATCTCTGAAATATGTAATGTCACAAGCTCTCTGGTAGTCGACGATTATAAGAGGTGGCTTGTCAGAAGGTAGACATGAAGTAGAAAGGCTATTGTTGAAACCCAGAGATGGATGGGGGATGGATAGAAGAGTGAGAAGACCATCAGTGTGGGATGTATAAAGGGAGAATGTTTAAGGAAGGCTATGGTGAGTAGACACTGCCATATCAACATGCCCATGTCTTAGGTCAAGTGTGAGATGACCTTATTTTATAGTGGACATGCCGTAAGCAATATCTTAGGTGATCGACGTCTAGGAACGAAAGTCCAAGAGAGTGGGATGTCAAACTGAATGGAGAATTCGAATCTCTCAGATAGAAAGTCTTTTAATTTTCGTTTGCTTTCTTCTTTCACTCTCGTGAGGTTTCTAAGAAGTTTCTCATCGAATTAAATTCGTTTTGTGATAGCAATCATTCAACGTTCAAAGTATATAAAGAATTGAACCGAATCTAGTTGATCGTTAAGCTGTATATAGACTCATAAGAAAGGAATGGTTTACTCAGACAAGCACACAGAGTAAGAGGGTATCTAAATAAAAAAGAAACAATCATGCAGCAGTAATAGCCAATCTCACACCTTTTCGCCTCCTCTCTCTGATCTCATCTGCACAGTCCGTATACCTCTTCATCCCAAATCCGAACACAACACTCTCCCTTGGTCGGCACAGAACTCCTCTCAGCCCGTCCCTCAAAAGTCCAACATCCCTCACCAATTCACCCTCAACAACCCCCCTCGCCATAGGATCACACCTCGCAGTGACCGCGAGATCAAAAGACTCCAATCCCCTGACCCGCAGCAACGGCTTCACCCATCCCTCCTGCATGCCAAAAGGAATCCTCTGCCCAGAAACAATAGCTTCGCCCCCAGTCCCCACCACACTAGTAAACCGGCCCAAATCCAAACTCAGCCCGAGAGATCTCAACCCCTCCAAACCAGCCACAGCACCCCAAAACCTCACCCACAGCTCATCACTATGCGTATGCGCATAGATCGACCCCTTATGATCGAGCCCCGCCATCGGCGTCCAGACTGGCATCCACTGAACCGTGAGTCGGGAGATAGCATTCCTCGCGGCGGGCGACAGGGACGCCACAAACGCAATAAAAGTATACAAATCATCCACGTCAAACTGCGACGCTTTGTACAGGATTGTCTCGGCCTCGCCGTAGATAGCCCGACACACGCGCAGCAGCGCGGGGTGGGAATTACTCAGGGAGTCAGGGAGGTGCTCGTGTGTGTGTGGGTACAGGAGCCTATCGCTGTGGCCTGGGACGCGGCCATCGTAGATGCGCCAGCGGGCCGGGGTTGTCGGACAGCAGTGGCGGTTTTGGGTGAGGGCGGGGTTGGGGGCTTGGTCGCTTTTGGGGGTGGGATGTGGGCAGAGGACGTGGCGGATTTTGCCTTTTAGTTGGACGAGGTGGAGGGTTTGAGGGGATTGGGTGTTGGGGGATTCGGAATTGGTGAGGACGTAGGACCAGATCATTTGGCGGAGTTCCGCGGGGAGACGGAAGAGGGGCGATTGGGGTTGGGAGTCTTGGAATTGGAATTGGGAGGCTTTGGGGGGATCTATGGGGTTGAGGCCCTGTTCTGGGGCACAGATTGCGCGAGACTGGATTAGATCGCGGACTGTGTCCCGCCAGCGATGGCCGGTTGGATAATAGTGCCAGATGGAGTAGGGGTCACGGAGGACCCAGGTATCGAAGTGACGCATTGTTATAAAAGGTCGGACATAGGAGTCCAATGCATGTCAGAGATGTCAGAAAGATCGTGGGGAAAATATGGGGCGAGTGGACTTCTTAAGAGATATCCACAATGCATTTATACCAGTCACTTCGATACTCCGAACTTCCCAATGCGTCGACGGCAGTTCCCGAATGGGTGTAACCCGATGACGTCGAAGTGGGATGGCAACTAATTGAATTGAACATTTCCTCTCTTAAGTGGCCTTTTTTAAGCGGTTTAAACCGGTGTTCTTCGTACCTAGGTACGGAGTACGGAGTATGGAGTTGAGATCTAAAACATGCGCCGGAGCAGAGTGCTCCAGTGGCCAATCCAATCGAGTTAGTGAGTTTCGACGCAAAGAGCACGGACTATATGCAGCTCTTTGATGCTATAGAGTCTGATACTACAATGTATAATGCAAAGCCCAAAACTCAATGCCCACATTCTTGCCCTGCAGGCGCCTCCGCTCGCTCTTCGTCAGTGGCGTCCTTATACCCTTCGGAGTCCCGATATTCCTGCACTGGAGCCTCCTGCTCAGTCTCACTCCGCCGAGGGGACTCTTGCGCAGTGGCCACATAAACCGCGCACGCCAAAATGATCCCAGAGCCAACCCAACTAATGGGACTAAGTGTACTCCCCCAGACAACCTTATCGTAGAAGACCGCAAAGAGCATCTGTGTATAGACCATTGACGTAGCACGCGATCCCTGCGACGCCGGCTTACCGTTGGAAACCGATGCCGGGGGAACATACGACAAGCCCGCCGTCAACAAAAACTGCAACAAGAACCCGCAAACCCCGAGTCCCGTCAGCAGTGACCACTCAACGGGGGTGTTTGGCAAGCGGAACGGCACCGAGGGAACCACTGCCATGGCAATAAACGAGATCACCGTCGTGACCGACGAGAAATAAGTGACCGAAACCAGAGGATGCGCACGACGGCCGATCATACGGATAGAAGTATAAGCGCCCGCCGCGCCGAGCATACCCACAAAGGCAACGATCGTCGCCATAACGTGGTGGTATGCGTCTGCATCAGAGGGTGGTTCCTCGGTCGTAGCAGAGATACCCAGCATCCAGGTGGCCGCGGCAGTTGGGGTTGCGAGAGCTGTCCGCGGTGCACGCTTGCTGAAGGGACGAGCGATGAGCACGACTCCGCCGAGGGAGACTAGCGCTGCGAGCTGCTGCTTCCGGGAAAAGGTCTCGCCGGGAATAAGCAGGGAGCATGCGTAACAGGTCATGATCGGAGCGAGGAAAGTGATGACAGTTGCTTCTGAGAGTGGCAGGTACTGCACGGAGTAGTAGAGTCCGTACACGCCTGTGAAGCCGCATACAGCGCGGAGGAGGAGAAGACCTCGAACGGGGCGTGTCCCTAGTGGAGAGGGCGTTGAGGCCCAATACATATAGAGGTAGCTTGCGATGGCTGTTATGGACATGCGAGCGAAGAGGATCTAGGGAAGGTTAATTGACGGTGAACCACATCTTGGTTCTTGATTTTTTTTTTCTTGGGTTCTTACTTGGAAAGGATGCATAGCGCTATGGACTTCAAGGACTTGGGTCATAACATTCATTGAAGCGGCGAACATCTGCGCCAACAGTACCAATCCCATTCCCTTGTTGCGCAACCACCAGACCCGCCATGCATGGCGGGGTCGGGAAGCTGCAGCAACAGCGTCCTCGTAGTCCTCAATCGGACGCGGTTCAGATTGGGCCAACGGTTGTTGCTGTCCGGCTTCACTGCCGCTTTCACAGTTGTATCCATGTTCGGATGCCTGTTCATGATATTCATACTGGTCGTGATTTCGAGTCGATGGAGTTTGGACGATCGGCAGGGGTGCGTCTGGATGATCCTGGTAACCAGCGCTGGCCGAATGAACGTGTGTTGTGAGCATATTGGGATCTGTGCTGGGGTCGTTATTGGAGACTGATGGTCCCTGCGGGGATTCTGCGGGGGTTGGAGACATGTCGAAGGGCTTTCTCTCTTTTCTTCCGAGTCCAGCTCGAATTTTGATTCCAAGTCTGTGAATATCCTAAGCTGGTCTCCTCGAGAGGAGAATGAGATCAACAAATTCCAGTCCACCCAAGTGCAAGAAATGCTGGATGTTATAAGGGCGCCTGCACTGCCGATCTGCTTTGGACTAAAGAAATTTCAGCTGACAGTATAGTGGAGCCGGTTGACCGCTAAGAACTGCCTCTTGTCTCTTTGCTTTTTGTTTTTTGATGATCCATGCTCTTTCTCGTCTGATTCACCTCATTTGATGAGCTGAATGTACTCAACTACTTGCCTCAAGTGTCTAAGCAACACCTCCGTATTCTGTAGCCACTCCCTCCGGGTATGCACGAAGCATAGACACGCGACCTATCTTTACTTGGCTCCGCACATCGACTACGCCACGAACGGATATTTGTCCGTCTCTCTTTCTGCTTCGCCCTGACACTTCCCCTTATTTATTTTCAATCTAAATTTGCCCTGTCTAGGAGCCGGGATGGGGGCAAGTAACCTCGCTTACTCATCGCCGTTTCCAGGGTACTAGATACTCTGTTGTTCTATTTGCGGTCTAAGAAAGCGTCGGATGAATCTCTATGAGCTTTCAGTCACCTTGCAAGAGAATAACTGGACCCTGGGCAGATATTGGCTTCAGATCTAGACCAACGCCCTTGTGTTCCGGATGCAAGCCAACCGATATCGAACTGAGCCACACTGTACTACAACCCACATCATCGAGAAAACACAATCATACAGCCTTGAAGAGGAGCATACCATAATCGCATGGAAATAGCATATGCTCGGACAGAGTCAAATGGTCAAATTTATATATTAGGTCACTCAATGCCCACAGGCTTTCTGGATGTGTCTTCCATTGACAAGGTCAAAGAAGTCAAACTAGATGATACTGACACAGTCATACAAGGTAATTTCTGTAGACAACCCTGAGATCTCTAACCGAGACCCAAGAAAGGTATGCGGTTGACTTCGCTCTCGAGACTGTGGCAGAGCAAAGCTGAAGATGTGGAGCCGATAAACGCGATAAGGCGTCAAGTCTGGGGTTGAGACGGCAGATCAAGGTCGGTGAGACAGGCGGTAAGGGGCCGCCATTCACGCTTTTAATTCATCTTCAGCTAGCAACCACACCTTCTCAACATCACTAGCAACAATACAATTACCGCTTCTTGTCTATAGTCACTCTTGATCTATTGATTGACGTGGGCTCATTATGGTCCAAACAAGACATGCGGAGAAGTCCGCCCAGGATGAGGCGAAGCAAGACAAGACGATTGAGCAGCCGACCGAGACTACTCGCGAATCACCCGTCGCAACTTCTGAGAAAGAGGCCAGCAACCCGCCAGATGAGAAAAAGGACGACAGCGCATCTAAAGCGCGCGAGCGAATGGATCGGTTCAAAGCCCTGAAGGCTCGAGCTGTATGTGAACCCTCATTAAATTGCAGGCAAGAAGCTTTCGCACCACTACACGGAACTGACATATAGTATAGAAATCTGCAACTGAACGAAATTTGAAAGAAACCGCCGCCGAGTCCCAGCGTTTGACCACTGACCCGGCCCTGCTCAATACGTTGGCCCGCAAGCATGCATTTGCCTCCCACAACCTCCTCAAGGCCGACACAGAAGCCGCAGGAGAGGATTTTGAGCGCAAGCGCGCATGGGACTGGACTGTGGATGAGTCGGAGAAGTGGGACAAGCGCATGGAGAAGAAGCAACGCCACCGAGATGATGTGGCTTTCAAGGATTACACGCAGGATGCCCGCAAGGTGTACAAGCGACAGTTGAGGGAATTAGCGCCCGATCTGGAATCCTACGAGAAGGAAAAGCTTGCCGCGATCGAGAGAGCAGCGGCCAATGGCGATCTCGAAATCGTGGAGACCGAGGATGGTGAAATGATTGCAGTCGACAAGAATGGTAGCTTCTACTCCACTGCGGACTCGACTGGCTTTACAGAAAGCAGGCCAGATCGCGCTGCCGTTGACAGGCTGGTCAATGATCTCCAAAAGGCAGAGGAGGTGCGCTTGAAGAAACGCAAGGAGCGTCGTGGTGGTGATGATGATGGCGATGTGACATACATCAACGAGAAGAACAGGCAGTTCAACCAGAAGCTGGCTCGCTTCTACAACAAGGTAAGTCTTGTGTTTCTAGCCCTATATTCTTGGGACCCCTTCACTAATGGCTTTGTAGTACACCACCGAAATTCGGGACAGTTTCGAACGTGGCACTATGATTTAATGTGAATGTTCAATTGGTTGCGATATTTTACAAGAGTGGGATTGTCCAGCTGTGCTTGAAGGGACAAGACATCAACCAGTCAGCAGAGATTCCATGCGTTTTTCCGAATCTCCTCCATCAAATTTTTTTTTACAAACCTACAAGGTCACTTGATCAGCCAACAGACCTAGAGCATTGTCTTCCGCCAGGCTTTTGTTGCAAGTGCCTCAATCTGTTTGGTGCCGACTGCACCCTTGGTGGTCTCATCCTCCAGGGCTTCCACCACCGCCTCGCTCACAACGTCGGCCTTGAGGGGCTTTTCCGCCATAGCCCCGAGGAACCCAAGCCTGTTTCCGAGGAATGTGTTGATCTCCGAGGCTACAAAGCCACCCATTGCAATTGGCAGCGTGAACTTCCGACTCGAGTCGTACATGAATCCTGGGCGTACGAAAATGCTTCTTAAGTCCGGAAGGTTGGATGTGATGGCTGCCTCTGCCTCTCGTTTAGTACTAATATACCTGGCTGGAAGAAGCGGTGCTCCGGCTGCAGCAGAGATGTAAACGAAGGTCGAAACGTGCTCATTCATGGACTCTTGAGCTAGTGCAATAGCTACATCACGCATGTATTAGCTTCTCCACACGATCCTCATCATTATCAGATCCATTGTACGCACCGGAGTCTCGGTTCATCAATTCATAGGTCAACTGCCCATCTTTTTCCTTTGGCTGTAAAGCTTCTCCCTCTTGTCTTGAAAGTGGGTTTTGACTTCCAAGCTTAGATGTACTGAACGCCCGCTGAAAGCCACTAATAATTGGTTCCTTTCCTTGGACAACGCCCTTGTAGTCAGCTTCCAGGAGGATGCCCATTGAGTGTACCACAGCAGAGGCCCCGTTCAGATATGGCTTGTAAGTCTCTGGCTTGAGAATATCGGCTTTGGCCCATTCCACAGAGCTGGCCCAGCTAGGTCGTTCTGGAGAATCGGTAACTGTCTCCCAGCGTGGCTCACCAGACCGACTAGATACATGTCAGCGCACCTCTCTCTTGGACATCTATGCATGGGTGGCAAAGCTACCTCAATGATGTAACTGCCCATCCCCGTGCCGATGCAGCTTTACAGATTCTGGATCCTAAATATAACATTAGTCAAATGGTATAATTGTGAAGTATTGCACGGCATGTGAATTACATACCCAAAAAGCCGCTTCCTCCAGCAACTATTAGTGTCTTGGTTGCCATGGTATAGCTTGGGGATAGCTCTGGCAAATGATATCACTAATCTTCCTTGGTATAAAGCAATGCAACGTCACTTCTTGGGCTCAAGAATGAGTCTTTAGGGCTGAGTTGATGCAATTGATTGCAGGTACTGTAATTAAAGGGATTGTAGTTGTAAAGTGAATGTTTCTCAAGCAGTATCCTGGAGCTAGCGTCATTTGGTATGGTTCGTCTCCCTTCGGACCACTTGAATCTCCGGTCCCGGATTATCTATTCTCCGTGCCTTTCTTGCGGCCTTGTTCTGGACAATGCATGCCCATCTGTCTCCACAATCAATTTACAAGATGCCATCTGCCACAGGAAACAAGCGCGTCCGGGTACGTCGACATGCCTGAAAACTTATAGCCTCACTTTACTAACTGCAACCTTGCAGGGCGTCTCAGTGTTTCGACCTTTTGGTATGTCGACAAAGGGCGCATCATGGTCAACAGTTCACAACTAACAAACATAGTCTTCGGCAGTATAGCGCATCCCTTCGATCCCGAGAAAAAGCCTGCAAATTGTCCCCCCGACCACACCCATAAGTGGGAGATATTCGTTCGAGGAATCAACGGCGAAGACATTTCCTACTGGCTCAAGAAGGTCCAGTTCAAGCTGCATGAGACATACGCTCACAATGTGCGTTCAATCGAACAACCTCCTTTTGAGGTCACCGAAACCGGGTGGGGTGAATTCGAGATCCAGATCAAGCTCTACTTTGTGCCTGAATCAAATGAGAAACCCCAGACTCTCTGGCACAGCCTGAAACTCCACCCGTACGGCCCAGATGCGGAGGGAATGAAAGAGCGCCGGGAAGCAGTGGTCAGCCAAAATTACGAAGAGATTATCTTCAACGAGCCCGTTGAGCCGTTCTACGAGATCCTCACTGGAGGCACCGGCGGTGGCCACCCTGGCAAGAGCAAGGGAAAGAATACCAAACAAATCACAAATAGCAGAACGGCGGAGATTCCACTGACTGATACTCCTGGCAATCCTTACAGTCGGGACACCGAGGGGAAAGAGCTTGACCGCATGGCCGAGGCTACTCGGACGGTGGAGCAGATGATCAAGGAAGAAAAGGAGCGCTTGATTGAGAGGGAGAAATATTTGGCTCAGCTGCGTGAAAGCGAGGGCGTGCCCGCGAATACGAAGAAGCGGTGATTGCTTTGCGTATCCCCTTAAGCCAAGAGCCAATGCCAGCAGGACCGTCCGGTTGGCTTTAGAATCCTGTCAAACATTGTTTCGTCAGCAATCTTCATCGCACCCTGATACAGCACAATTTCGGCTCTCTAGGACATCTTCGGTGGACGCAGAAGTCACACAGTTGAGATCCATGTCTTGATTGCCCCCTGGTAATTACCAGACAAAGCCACCACCCTTGTTTGTTCAAACTCCGTGACTTCGACTACTGCATGCTACGCTAGCTACGACAAACAATCTCCAATATGTCCCCCCTCAAAGGTTAATTGCCTTAGCTGAAATGGTCCCATGTCTCGTTATCCTAGATATGGATTACCGCAAACCATACCGTTGGGATAATGACAACGCACTCAGCATCCCATCGAAATGATTTCCACTTGAAACCGAGGAAATACCAGTTCAGATGTGTGCAGGCCACTTATCAAGAACCAAGAAACTAGCACAGGGATATTCTTTCATGATCATAGCCTTATCCGAACATCCCAGGGTGCATACCATCCAGGTTGAGTCTATTCTTCTGGAATGTCACTTTCAAACATAGTACTGATGGCAATCAAAGAAAATCAATTCACAATATGAACACAAATATATTTCACAAGACATTCGTTAAATCATTACAGGTTCATCCGAGCACTTAGCACTTGGCATTTTTAACTGTATCTCTGGTCTGCTTCAAGAAGGGCATCAAGTCCGTACCACCAGTACCAGCAAGCTCCATCTTGAATGCGCCTCCTTCCTTAGCCTGAGAGCTAGCAGTGGCTAGATTCAGTTTGCTTTTTTCTTGTCCTGGGGAACTCGGCTGCTTCGCCATCATGATAATGTACCGAGTGACCATCTGGATGTGTGTATCACGGAAACACTTGAGCTCATTCACAGCTGCATTGTAGGCATCCTTGGGCGCTTGCGTTGGCGATTTCAAGACAAACGAGCGGACATTAGCTCGAGCGGATAGGTCTTCGAGGAAGCGTCTATGAGGGCCCGGCATATAGCCTCGCATTTCCTGTTGATTTGGTGTCAATACCGGCAGTGTATACATGTCTTGAAAGGACTGAAACGGTGGAAATCAAGATGCTCTTACCTGAATAAAACTAGGACCGGAAGTTTGCTTCCCATCCCTTGCCGAATGCTCGATACCCAAGAAAATATCCAGTGCTTGGATCAACGAGCTCTGTGCATTACTACCGCCACTCAACTGAAGCCAGTTCTCCGGTTTCTCCGCCTCGCTGTCGCCAACATCATAATAGACACCCTTTGGAAGTCCCGCATGGCCCATATTCTTGCTACCAGCCAAGAACGGCCGTAGCTGGTGGTAGAAAACAGCGGGCTTATTGTGTTCGTACATCCGTTTCAAGGTCAATGTGAGATCGGTGAGAGCATCGGAGAACCTGTACAAGAGAGCAGTGAGGACGTCCACGTCGTTGGCGGTGACTGCTTTGAAAGCGTCACGCATCATCGAGATGAGAGCTCTGCCTTTGGCTTCTACAGCGACTGAGATTACCATGAACCATTCTTCGTCCTTTGTGCCGGTGAATGAAGTCTGGACGTGGAGGTTGTCGGGGTTTGTGATGTCCGCTTCTGGATGGGATGGTTTGAAGTTCCAGAGAGTGAGACCTGCATAGGTGGCACAGGCTGGGAGTTCGAGATGAGATGAGATCTCGAGGAAGGGCTTTGAGATGGGTGGAGGAAGTTTCTGGCTGAGGTGTTAGTGGTTGTTTGTTTGCATTGACAGAGAACAAGGATGGGTGATGTACATCTTTTGGGGTTTCTCCTCCCCAGATATAGGCATGTGCCAGATAACCCATTATAACGCATGCCCGACGCCATTCTGCCTCTGTCTGAAGATACTCGGTTGAGCAGACAGGCAGATTGTCAATCTTCTCGCGGATCTGGTTTGTCTGGATGAGGATCGGGAGTTGCTGGGACAGATCCTCCCAGGCCTCGTAATGGGGGTTGGAGAGTCTGACGAGCGGCAGGCCATCCGGCAGGAAGCCCAGCTTCGTATACTCCTTGAAAAGCTCATTGAAAACCGCTTCTGATGATTGCAACATGATGAATGATGGGACCAGTGTAGAAGTGATGATTCAAGAAGGATGCACCTGGCGTATTATAAGGCGGCATAAACAAAGGCGCGGCTTCAACCTTTCAGACTTATAGTTCAATGATCGGATTATTTATGGCTTCATAGGGGCAATGTTTCAACTATATCGGTTTGCACCGGTATCATGCCGTTTGATATCTATACAACCCGGAAGGAATCCGTATTCCTATCCGGCTTCCGTCTCCGATAGTTAATACCCATGGGCCATACAATTCAATATGACTGGCTAAATACATTCGGAGACGGGGGATTTAGGAGAGTCGGTACTTCCAACGAACCTTTGACTAAGTAAAAATACTCCAAAACAAAGGTGAGTCCCTCTAATGGGCCTTGGCCTCGAGACTACCTCTATGACTTGATCCCTTTAATTGACAGCTTTGAGAGAGAGAGGAGTCTTCTTTTTCTTTTACATTGCTGTTTGAGATGTCAGATCTCAGCTGTCCTCTTTTGCCAATCAATCTACATATCTATGATTGTACTGAGTATAGGAATGTCATCTACAACATATTCTGCGTGACACACATGGTGCATGCTAACTAGCCTATCAGACAACCTGAAGTAAATGCAAATAAGCAGTACCTTTCTGTAAAAGACCTATCGAATAGCTTGTTTAATACCATGATGTAATGATGAGCACCAAAGTTAAGCCATGTACAACACAAGACGGAGATCCCAACAAAGGCCGTTGGAGGGCTGTGAGAACGGATCGGGGAGGCGGAAGCGGAACAGCATCCGGGTGACCATTGAAGTTGCAGTTCCCTCGTCTCCGATTTGATATCACATCCATATAAAAAGTACATACTGCATCCTTGAACTGCAATCCTACCTTCGCGTTTTCCTCTCAAAAGTTAGATTTGACCCAGGTCGTCACCACCAGACGCACGACACTATACTTCATACGGCATCTCACGATAGTTTTCATCGCCAACATGACGGGCACTAAAGCAGCTAAGCCTGTTTTCCCTGTAGAAGCCGCATCACCAGAATATGCCGCGTCACTGGATGCAGAGGATCCCCTGCGCGGGTTCCGCGACCAGTTCATCATTCCGTCCAAGGCGAATCTAGCAACAAAGAAGCTGGCGAAGCCAGGTGAGATCTAGAACCATCCCCGTCAACATGTAAATGAAGCTTCGAAGATTGTTAACAGACTGCTATAGGCCTCTCCTCAGAGCCAAGCACGTACTTCTGTGGTAATTCATTGGGTATCCAGCCCAAGGCCGTGTCGAAGTATATGGAAGCTCAGTTGGATACCTGGTCCTCCATCGGTGTTTGTGGACACTTTACTAAACTCGAGGATTCCCCTTTGAGTGAATGGCAGCTGCTATCTGAGCAAGCGGCTGCTTCAATGTCTCGTATCGTGGGGGCAGCGCCTGAGGAGGTCGCAGCCATGGGCACGTTGACCACGAACCTCCACCTGTTGCTGGCAAGCTTTTACAAACCAACTGAGACCAAACGCAAGATTTTAATGGATTGGAAAGCATTCCCCAGTGACCATGTAAGTGATGGTGCCAAAATCTCGGCATACTAGCAATACGAAATTATGCTTTTCCGGAGGGGAAGTTGCTAACGTTACATAGTATGCAATCGAATCACACATTGCTTGGCATGATCTCAACGCAGAAGAAAACATGGTTCTCATTGGCCCAGATGAGGGACAGCACGAAATCTCAACAGAAAAGATTCTGTCATACATTGATGAGCATGCCGACAGCGCAGCGCTGCTTCTTCTCCCCGGTATTCAATACTATACCGGACAGCTGTTTGATATCCCCACAATTACCAAGTATGCCCAATCAAAGAACCTCGTCGTTGGATGGGATTTGGCCCACGCATATGGAAACGTGGAGCTAAAGTTGCACGACTGGAATGTTGACTTCGCCGCCTGGTGCACGTACAAGTATGGCAATGCTGGACCTGGAGCTATGGGCGGTCTGTTTGTGCACGAGAAACATGGTCAAGTGGATTATAGTGCTGGTCCTGATTCCCCTCAGTTCCGCCATCGTTTGACTGGATGGTATGGCGGTGACCGCTCAGTGCGGTTCAAGATGGACAACAGTCAGTTTCTCCCGAGCGTTTCGCGCGATGAAGACAAACACATACTAACCATCGGCAGAGTTTAAACCCATTCCTGGAGCTGGAGGATTCCAGGTTTCTAACCCGTCAGTTATTGATTTGACTTGTCTCTGTGCTGCTTTGTCCGTTTTTGATCAAACCTCCATGGCGGATTTACGTCAAAAGTCGCTGAAGTTGACGGCGTATTTGGAGTTCTTGCTTCTCAAGGATACCGACGAGGAGAGCCGTTTGTTTGATATCATCACACCATCAGATCCGCATGCTCGAGGTGCCCAGCTGAGTCTGTTGCTCAAGCCCGGTTTGCTGCACAAGGTGGCTGAACGCCTCCAAGACGCAGGTATCATTTGTGACAAGCGAGAGCCGGGTGTTGTCCGTGTAGCCCCAGTGCCATTGTATAACACCTTCACGGAGGTATTCAACTTTGTGAAGGTGCTCAAAGGTGCACTGGTTTCGTCGTAGTTGGTCACAATATAGGAATCGATGTGGAGATAGGCATAATGCAACTTAACTTGAACAATATCCAGTGAAAGGTCGTCCTATGTACACAATCAAGGTCTGACATAGTCCCATATAGAAATAAGTTCGGAATCTGAGGTCTATCCCCTCCTTTGCATGATTCTCGATGTCCTCTCTGCTAGTCAACTTCATCGTTCTAATGAGATTGGGATAGCCAAATAAATCTAGCATGGGTAGGTTGAATGACTCAAATAGAACAGACAAGTCAATTACTTATTCTCCAGCATTAGAGATGTGTCTAAAAGGCACAAGTGCGGTGCGAACCACACGAAAAACTCACATTCAGGCTATATATCTACTCTTATCTTCCAGAGATTGTTTCTTTTCAGCAATGGAGTCATCTACACATGGCTCCATTGTATGATACTCGACTTCTCCGCGCTCAGAAGTTCCCTACACTTTCCCAATTATCCCCACTGCGGAGGAATTCTTGACCTTGCGAAAAGAAATTTGCAGCAAGGATGGAGAACTCATCGTTGGACAATGCCAGCTGCGGGTGCGTGACCAGAGGATTCCCTTGATAATCTTGGTCGGGGAAAGCCGCATTGGGATTAAACGACTGCGGCTGCATATTTGACGTATCCTCGCTCTGAGAGTCCAATCGGAACGGCGCAGGCAGAGGAGATGTCTGGGACACTTCTGCTCCTGCAGAAGACGGCCCGGCATAGAGCGAATCCCCGAATAGACGTCGAGCAGAGTTAGTGTCGCTGTTGGATGAGTAATCAAGGATTTCCCAGAATCGGGATAAATCGATCAAGAGGCTTTGGTTTTGGGCGCCTGGATCTGGCTGGTAGGTTGCTGAGACGGCGTCTTCTAGTCGCTGTAGTTTGTGTGCCTGTTGGTAGCATGGGGTGTTAGTCTTTGAGTTGAATAGCATCGCAGAAATCGACGATCATACCAAGCGAGCCATGTGTGGCCACCTTTCCCCTATCGACTGCACAAACTTGACACACTTGGTGAAATTTTCACGCTTCTGTTCTCTGATTGTCGCGTTATCTGTGAAGCTGAGTTGCAGCTCAATGGTAGCCACAACAGCCGCGCTGTATCCGAGAAAAGGATCCGATACTAGCATCAACTTCTCTTGAAGGTAATTGACGAAGTGGATAATCCAGGTTGTATGTGAGGAGATCAAGTCCGAAGTGTGCTGTAGAAAGATTTCAGGGATAGTGCTTCGGAAATTCCGAAGACTCAATGAGAGAAGAAGCGGATGATTGATCAGACACAGGTTAGTGTGATACAAAAACTGGTTCAAAAACCAAGGACCCCAGTATTCACGGTGTGCCTGTAGTTCCTCGAGAGACCGTTCACTGAGGTTCGCAGGTTTGAATCGATGGAGATATGGCATACGGGTCTCCATATCCATTTGTAAAGCGAGGATCTTCGAGTACTCGGAATGGGGAGACCATGGTGGGACTTTACTTGGGCGTCCATGAAGTCGAACATAGCGTGCTGCTCTTGCAAAAACCTCACTGAGAATAAGCGCATACGCAATGATCCCTTCATCCTCCACGTCACTTCGCCGCATCTCGACGATTGATGGCCCTGGTGAGAGGAACCGTGCTGGCCGTGCTGGGCTTTGGGGATATGGAGGGCCTCCAGCTTCGGGTATGTCGAGCATTGGGAAGTCACCACCGTGCAAACTTCTGAGAAGATATATGCTCCAAAAGCAGCGCCTGCGTTCTTCTCGGGTAACAGCACTGGTTGAGGAGCGGGGCTCTTGTCCGAGATTAGCACACTGTGCAAGGTTCAAGGCCAAGCTACTATGAATACTTGAACGATGTGTATTGCCATCTAGTGATCATCATTAGTCCGGTGTTTCATGATAATTATATCGAACGTACTTGTAAAGTCGACTAGGCTCAAAATACAAAGACATTGAAGCGTTGAGAGCTCCACCGGCCCTTCTGATAGTCTCTTCATGACAAGGTCTCGAGCGGCCTCGGTATAGCCATTGACCAAGGCAGCAGAGTCAGTTCTAGTGTGGTAGGCATATGAGAAGCGAAATGCAAGTGCCATTATAGCGAAAATGAGCTCTGTGTCGCGTGATTGTAGATTCGAAAGAAAGCTGTCTCTATGGAAAAGAGGCAACGGCTGAGAGTCGCAGTATAATAGATATAGTTCTGCAATAGGAAGTATCTCCTCCCATGGCGGTAAGTCACTGGATAGAATCGGTGCTGACAATGTCACAGTCGGAACAAGAGACTCTGATGATATTTGAGTCTCATTTTTTGACCTGGAGAGATGGATTAGCAAGTCGTACCCCCAAGATAGATGACATAAACTCCTTACTCTAGGAGGTCCAGAACCTTTCCTATCTTGCTCTCAAGGCTTCGCAATCTGTCTTCCTACGATACCTTCAGCATATGGAGTATCCCCATGGCGCTTTTAGAGACCAAGGTAACCCACCAGAACCTGAGATGTTTGCGAATCCGAGCCATTTGGCTTTGGGCTTGATTCGGGAAGTGGTCGACGCCTTTCCTCGGCATACAAGCATTGCTGTCGTAGCCTGGCACACAGCGAGCAGACTGGTTGCTCCCCGGGGCATTTAGCTTTTTTACGCCTGAGAAATTGATCAACGACGATATCCTTGAACATTTTCAACCAGTATGGTACTCACCTGCAAGGCTCACAAGCCTGCCGCACCCGCTTTTTGGAGGGGCCCTCTGTATACTGGCCACTATCTTCTTCCATTGTTACATCTGCCAGAGTGAAATATCAGGACGCATATTCTAGACTGAAATGGTCATTGTAGGACGAGGGACAGGACATCCAGGGACCTCGATCGACAAATTGTATCGAGAGAAAGATGCACTTGATACATATATCTTCCCTTGTTTCAAGGGAAGTCAGCCTTTTCTATTCGACAATACTCGCTGTAAGTCTCCGAGTCCCCGGCTCCGGGGCTGCGAACCCGCTGAGTAAGCAATTCTAATCCGACTTCACGATTTGAGCAATTCCAGATTTCTTTATTTATCGCATGATAATTCCCTAGATGCGCACTATAACCGAATACTTTAGGCCCTGCATTCTGATTCTCGCTCTGTTTTTACTTGAAAGGTAGAATGGCTGGCATTTTGACTTAGGGACGGATCGCCTTCCGGGTGCATGCCTTTTCCGACCTCCCCCGCGATGCCCACAGATCTCAGCCAACACCCATGACATTCTTCCAAGCTTACCCCACACAAGTACTCAATCTCTAGCTCGAATTCCCTGTTGGCGAAAGGAACTGAGGTCTCGAGTTTGATCGCATAAATTGACAGATTCGGCTGAGACCGAACCTTGAAAGATAATGTCTATACTTCGCATTTGTTTAGAAATCCGGATATTGGGATCACCCGGTTCCTACCACTGGGATATACAACAGACTCGATGGACTCAGGTCGATCAAGCTTCAAGAATAGAAAAAGTGTGTGGCAACATCTCCTGGATTGGCGCTTCAATTGATCATATGTACAGCTCCAAATCTGCGTGGCTACCAACCCGTCTAAACCCCCTTTCTGGAGTAGAAATACACCATACAAAACACAACGGATACCGTAGCTCCAAAAGCCACGGAACTGAAAATGGCATCATTGATTCCTGGCAGATAGAGTCCTATGACCTATTGCTTAGATCCAAGTCTTGTGGCCCTGTTAATATGTTAGCATATGGACGTATTCTTTCGGTTCCGCATCCTTCTTGTCGGAAGATCAGAGATAGCGGGTTGGGCGAAACTCACAAGGACCATGCGGCACATGGCGTAGGTGGTGGCTATTTGTAAATTAGTTTTCGATGCGCGGTCCGTATTTCATGTCCGAGGGTAGGTTCACTCACCAGCACCGAGACCGTAGACCGAGATGAGGTAGGGGTACATGATGTAGCCGGAGCGGGAGGTCTGCAAGAGAAATCCAATGTTAGTCTATCGCTGAAACTCAATTGGGGTGTATTGTCCGGAATGTACTGACCTTCCACCATTGGCGCTTGCCATCGTGGTTCTGGAAGAGACGCTGGTAGTAGGGCACACGGTTCTCACGGAACACGAAGCTTAGAAAAAGCGAGTTAGTCAATAGATCTTGCAATCATACGACGGCATAAATTGTGCTGGCAGCCGCATCATTCACAATTACACGCCAAAGATCGCGAGAGGAAATTCGATGTTCGCAATCGCATGATCGGGTTTGTGCGCGGGGCAGTTTTGAGGCAATTGAGAGGAGACACATACCCAGCCATGCGGGAGCTAGTAGCACGGAACATTTTCGCGGTTAGAAGCGAGGAAGGAGCGGGGATGTGAGGTACGACGTGGGCGAGATGGGGATGTGAAGTTGATCCGGAATGAGCTGGATATCGTGTCACGTGCAAAACATCACCTGATCGAATCAGACGTTGCGTCTAGTCATCATCCCAAAAGGGCAAAGCGTCAAAAAAGTGCCCAGGCGCGTATCAACTTTTGAATCTCCGATAGCGAATCTTTTTTTTGGATTACTGGCGGGAGTTTGGAAGAGGATGTTTGGCATCGAGAATTTGCCATCCCGACCTTCATTTCTTTATCACTCATGCGCCCGGCGCTTCTGCGACTGTTGAAGAGGCCGTCCGCCGTCTCGATCCTTGACACACTCATAGCAACACCCACCGGAATCGAGCAATTGGAGTCTAGGTCTAGGTGTTTACGATGCCATTCACGAACCACCCAACAAGCACCACTCGATGAACCCGAAACCGGCCCCACCAGATCTCAACTTGAGGATTCATGCCGAGGGAAACGGCAATTCAGCTTTCCCATCTATGATATTGAAGCCTCAAGTGAATCGGATACCTTCGAATCGACACCTGGTTCAGAAGACCAAAGGCGCAATGGCTCGATACAATGTCCTACGAAAGTCCTATCCCTTCGGCCAGACAAGCTTGAGGTCGAATCAGACGTCGGACACCTCAATCACATCGGAACGCGATTAATCGATAGTCCCGACCATCGAAATAACTTCGATCTGTGGGAGGAGCTTCTTCGATACCGCCAGCGTCACTATGGAGACAACGGGACCCTAGAAATATGGGAAGGGCTGAAGGTCCGAGTGGATGGAGTACAGCTTCCAGTTGCAGGCGAGCAAGCAGATTTCTTTTGGCAGAGCTTTGTGAGCATAGGACTGAGACGAGAGATTTTCCTGGGGGAAATCCTTGACTATGCTATCAACCTACGAAAAGAACAAGGCAACCGATGGCCACAACTGTATGAACGTGTCGTGGGCGGACTTCTTGACCAGGGCATGACAAACCGTGCGGTTGAATGCCACAAGAAGCTGCAGGCGGCAGGTTTAGCTAGTCCAGGTGATGTGCTGCGGGTTCTTCCCTCAGCGATCCGTTCAACGTCTTTTCCGGCTGGTACGGAATTTGCAACTATTGCTGATCTTGAGTGCTCATCCTTGTCGCCGGGATTGAAGGCATTTCAGGCCATATGCTCGACAAGCCCCGACCGTAATTTTTATGGCCCTGTCATTTTGATGCTCATGCAGCAAGGGCATGGAGAAGCGGCAATCTCGATGCATCATTTCTTCACTCGACTCCAGGATCATCCACAACATCCAAGTGAAATACAGCCATTGTTAGAATACGTTGAGAAATTCGGGCTACGAAAAGAGTTCAACCGACTTCGTGGATACGTCAAAAAGCGATTCGACACAGAAGCTCCGATTGACCAACCTGGCCCGATCGACACAAGCCCACAGGCCGGTGGTAAAGGGCCGCAAGAGGAAAGACCCTACAAGGATGACATTGGTGCTAAGATGCTCGCCACACGCGCTCTCAATTTTGATATGATTGTTGGTGGTCTGAAGATGCTAGGTGTATCAGAGATTGGCCACCGGACATTGCGTGAGCTGGCCACGAGAGCCCATGGTAACCAGGATCTTCTAGAGAAACTCAAAATATTGAAGCAGTCCGGGATTTCTGCTGGGAGTTCTGTTTTTTCACGCCTGATCCAAAAACTTGCAGCCCAGAACCGCGACATCCTTCTCTCGGACATTCTCCGCAGCGACCAACACCCCGACGTCCTCGAAGACAAACGTATGCAGGAGTCAATGCTAGTGTCTTACTATATGGCCCGGGACTGGCGTCTATACAACATGACTCTCGCGGTGTTGGCAGAACTCTACCCCGATGCACCGGATCTTTACGATATCCATTTCCGAAAGCATATCGCAGCCTGGGAGTTGAGCGCAGCATCCAAGGTTGCCGATGAGCTAGCCCTCCGTGGACGAACTTTAGGGGAAGAGAGTGTGGATTTCATGGCCGAGCAGATTCTTACACCTCGTCGAATGAACCACCGTCCGCCGCCGGGCCAACGCCTGTCTGCCGTCGATGAGGTGACTTTCATCTTCAAGATTCTCAAACGTGTGGTTCCCGCAGGAGGTTATGTCAGTGCTGCATTTTGGGTTGAGATGCTGAAGCGTCTTGGCATGGCAGATGCATGGGCAGACTGGGACAAACTCCGAGACTGCTGTCAATGGCTTGTCCGTCAGTACGCTGACGGTCCCGCGCAAAAGCCTTGGACCCACGATTTATCCGAATCCCCCCTAGATTCCACCAAGCAAGCAAATGGTCGCGATCGACGGATGCTCGATTTGGTCTTTACCCCACAAATGCAAGCCGCTATTGTCTCCTGGGGCTTCATGTTCCGAGTGCTTGACACCACCGCACCAAAGTTTACCATCGTCTCCCCTGAATCTCCGAGTAAGAAGCTCATACCATGGGTGCGGGGACTGATTCTTCTCAGAGAGTTGGAAAAATCCGGTCTCCGTCTTGACAAGCGATTGATCTCACAGGCAGTCCGGCACCGGTTAGCCATGCTCTACAGCCACCACGTCTTGTCCGCGCGGCGCATGAACCGGATGCTGCGGCGGCGAAACCCCTATCCTTTACAACAAGTATTGCACGATGTGTTCCAGGCCTGGGGCGACCGCTCCCTATTTGATGGGATGGAGCAGAACTTGGAGCAACTAGTGAATCCGCCACGATCCGCCCGAACAAAGCGACGCGCCCCTGGCATACGCCTGTCGCTTAAAGGACTATAGACTATAAGATTTGTATCAGGCGTCCATGTATATTAGCATTTGTACATTATAGATCACATAATACCCACATTCATGAGCATCACTGTCCACGTAAGTTTCATTCGCAGTGCAGACTTGGCCAGCATAAACACCGGGGGCTATGCTGTACGGAGTACTTCCAAATTGCAGGCCTACTTAATATAGTCATTAATCAATAGTCATTGTTATAGACAAGGTCTGAAGGGGGCTATGTCAGATCCGTCACAAAAGAGGCCACGGCCCAATGGCAGTGCAGTGCAGATCCACGATCTAAGAATAGTTGAGACGGCAACGCGGCCTTCATCTAAACATTCTGTTGTTTTGCGTCCTCCTTTCTTTGATTCTTCTATTTTATTGCTACTTATTGCTACTTATTGCTACTTATTGCTGTCTATCACTATTATCTTCTATATTGTTCCATTTTGCTATATCTCATATTTATGGTCATGCGAGTATTCAACTTCCTTGCATTGCTGCCGGTGGTTCTAGCGAATCCTCTAACAAAGCGTTCAACGGCATGCAATAACTCTCCCGACCTTTGCTCCAAGTCCTATGGAGAGATCACACATCTGGGAGCCCACGATAGTCCCTTTGTGCGCGACGAAAGCACCAGTAACTCACTAGCCGGAGACCAGTATGTTGACCAGATTCCCAATAGACGAATCAAACTAACTCGTTCCCGTTGCCTAGGTATTACGACACCACCACGCAACTATCAGCCGGCGTTCGACTGGTCACAGCTCAAGTTCACAAAGAAAACTCACAATGGCGTTTATGCCACTCAACCTGTGACCTGCTCGATGCGGGGTTGTTAAGCGCCTGGTTAAAAGACATCAAGTCATGGCTGGATGACAATCCAAACGAGGGTGAGTTCCGCAGAGTATTCCAGACGAACGACACACCTAACAAGCCCCGAACAATAGTCGTTACAATCCTCCTCGTCAACTCCGACAGTGCATCGGCCTCCGATCTCAACACCGAATTCAAAGCGGCCGACATCGTCGACTACGCCTATGAACCAACCACCAAAGGCTCCGCGCCCTCCAGCTGGCCAACCCTACAATCCATGATCGACGATGGCAAACGTCTAGTCGTCTTCGTTGCAGGCCTCGAATCCAGCGAAAGCTACCCCTACCTTCTGGACGAATGGAGCTACGTCTGGGAGAACCCATACGACGTAAGCTCGTCCTCAAACTTCACCTGCGAGCCGGACCGACCGTCCACATACAAAGGCAACAGCGCGTCCGCACTAGGAGCGAATCTCCTCCCTCTGATGAACCACTTCCTGTACTCGAACATCTTCGACATCCAGTACCCGAATGCCAGCTACGTGGGCACGACGAACGCCGCGTCCGGCGGCATTGGTAACCTGGGCTCTGCCGCGACGAATTGCAAGAAGGCCTGGAACGGCCGCCAGCCGACCTTCATCATGGTTGATTTCTTCAATCGGGGTCCGGCGATTGAGACCGTCGATAACCTGAACAATGTGACCAATGCCGTTGGCCGCAAGTCCGTTTCGACTTCGTCGGATTCAACGAGTGGTGCCTCTTCCAACAGCAATGCGTTCAAGGCGCTGATTGAGCTGGCTGCGTTGGCGAAGTCGGGGCAGTCGGTATCTATGGGTAATTGGATTTGGACTGGAGGCAACTGGGGCAATCTGCTCGGAGGAGGTGTCTCCTTCTGAGTTGAGTCTCTTAGTCATTATCCTCAGTTTATCCTCTATCCTCTTTATATCTGGTTTTCATCCTCTTTCTTTTTTGCAGCGTTCGATGTTTCTTGAATATTTTTGCGAGTCAGGGTTATGGATCGAGGGCAAAGCCTCGGTCTAGTTTGGCTGGACGATACATAGCGCACGGTTATAGGTGTTTTTCTGCACGCTTGTGAACGGGGCGTTTTGAATTAGATTCTGGATGGGATGGGGGGCGTGTTGTCATTTTGATCGACTCTATAGAACCAGACTATGTGCTCCGACATACAGTTTACGAATGGAATGATTTGAAAGTCAATTGAACTCTTTTTCGCTTGTTTGCTCTCTAGTTCTAGTCTTTCTTCAACAACTGCTGCACCTTGGTCACCTTGTCCTCGAAGGACTGCTGCTTATCAGTCCTAAGCCGGCAAACAATTAGCAGGTCTTGAACAATTGAAGAGAAAAAGGATGGGCATCAAACTAAACTCACCTCGATCCTGCTCGGATGTCAGTATGAATCCGCACAATTCCCTTCTGGTGAAGAATCGTATGCGCCTGTCCGATGACCTGATAAACCCGGTCCCAAGGTCCTTCTATATACAGAGTAGAAGATAGTCAGTGAACAGCTCAGCAGCAAAGCCATGCGATGTATCAGGTTTCAGCTCTCAGCCCTCCCCTTTCGGATTTTAGTTTTAACTGCAAATCCTGATACAGCCGTGAATGAAGGATGGGTTTATCGCAATTAGTAGCCGGAACCGCGGCACTTTTAGACGCATAAACAACCCCAGAGAATACACCTTTGACAGATATATAGTGCATCCAGTGGACTATACGACGTACCAAGAGTTGTGCCAGCAGAATGCATGACATATTTCAAGCCACAGTTTTCGATTAGCCGCTGGACGTCAGCGATTTGGTCTGAAACCGAAGGCGAAGAGGTGCCGATCTGGGATCATGTTAGTAGATAGGCGAGGCCTCTTTTGGGGGCCACTCACCGGGACCAGACAGAAGTCAGCGAGACAGTGGGAGGGGGTGGGAATGGCTTTGGGATCCGTCATTGTGTATTCCGTGATGGACTTAATTGGTATTTGAGATGGGAAAGAGGGGGAATGGTGTAAGAAGAGAGTATGAAGGGAGTTGAGCGGGAAAGTGGATGTCAGTGTGACATAAGGCCATCTCCGCAGGGCTGAAGCTGTTCCTTTTCCAGGTGCATCTTATAGAGCTCTCGAGCCTCCTCATCACATTCGCTGCACAGTTTGACTCCGCTGACCGCCATGGCCCCGATAAATGTGGCTTGATCGCTCTCTTTTCCATCTCAACTTGTCAACAGTTCTAGGAATTGAAGCACGCTGTCCAAGACTTTTGATTGGCATGATCGACTCCAGGGGTACGCCACACTCTGGGACCGACAACCCCCCACTCTGAAACCCTGCATTTCTCTGGGGTCTTGTCCTTCTCCAGTGGGTTCTTTGTCTTCGGGTTCTCCTTTCTTCTGGAACTTCTCCTGAAACAGCCGTGGAGCAAAAAAAAAAAAAAAAAAAAACCAGAGTTCCGCTTCGTGTCCCTGTAACAAGGTGCATCGGCCATATCTCACTGCCACTCTGTCCGAATTGATTGGATATTCAAGGTGAATCCGGCCACTCAACTCGGTTTAGCTCCCTGGACACAGTTTAAGCATATGCATAGGCGATCCACTGAGCTTGTTTCGCATGGCCAATCGCCCACGCCCGCCTTGAATGTTCATTCGGCCACAATCATCCGATACTGTGCGGATCATTAAATCCCTTCGAAATCAGCCCATCAAGTCATGATCACGGGGATAACTTGGATTTCCAGCCCAACAATTCATCCCTCCGACGGATGACCAAGCCTAATCTCCTGGAACTCCCCCAGGGAGTTCAGCTCGTCTACCTCGCTGAGGGAGGAGCAAATGTGATTTACCGATTTGTTGCCGTGGGGGATCCCGGAAAAAAGAACACTCAAAGGACACGATCTCCACCTGCAATCGACACAGGGGACCACTCCAACCTGCCAAATCAACTGAAGGGAAAATTACTTCGCCTCCGCAAAGACACCGCAGCCGGCATCTCCTACAACGAGATTGTGAGAAACTTCGACAACATCATCCGACCACTGTTTAATTCCGAAGAGTTGGTCGACCAAACCCTCATCAAACTTCCCGACGGTCTACTATCGCGCTGCAACGAACAGCTCCAGGCCGCCGAACGGAATGATGCACGGCCTAGGAAGCGTCATGGCGTCTTTCTCTGTATGAACGAGCCATTCGGTCTGCTCATCACCGATATGACGACCGCCGGAGATCCCGACATGAGCCTGGCCGAGCTAAAGCCCAAATGGCTCTACCAGTCACCGTCAGCACCTGCGACAGGAACCCGGTGCCGGACCTGTGCGCTCAGGGAGATGAAAAATCGCGAGCTTTTGCTATTAGGCCAAAAAGAACAGCGATCCTTCTGTCCCCTAGATCTAGTGTCGAAGGACTTTGAAAATGTGCTTCGTGCAACACAGTTTATTAAGGGCTACAATGATCGAGAGCGACTAGCTCACATTTTGTATCAGAATCCGACCCTTCAAAAGCTACAGTCTCTACAAAAGTCTCGGAAGGAAGTCGGGCTACAAGGTCCGGCAGCAGACTCCAAGGAGATGTCGCTTGCGATGACTTTACGAGACTGCACGATGTTTATCAAGGTTAGTAACATTATCCAGGCGCCATCCGCTGTTGGATGTGAACACTCTGCCTGGTAGGGAACATAGTCCAGATTTCGAAGACTAACTTTCTCTTCATAGATTCCCCACAATGAAAACTTGCCCTTTCAAATCCGTTTCGGCGACCTTGATCTGAAATCAGGCGCCGGCGGGAAATCCGCTTACTGGCGAGACTTGGAGTCCCAATTAATCACCGAAGGCTGGTATCAGGGCAGCAATAATGATCAAACTTCAAGTGAGTGTGCCTTGGGTAGCCCGCGAAAGCCTTAGCCACATTCGGCATGACACGTCTATATCAATTTCCCCTGCTTCTTCTATGCGAGTTATTAATGCACTATGGTCTCTTGTGAACTGAGCGAGGACTGGGAACGTCTCTCGCTTAGTGTACTCCTTTTAATCTGATTTTCATCTTTTTCTGGGCAGGGTCTTGGGTGATATCTCTTTGTTTCGCGGACTGGTTTTGGACAAGGGGGTCTTTTATGAATATATCTCATTTTCCATATAATTGCATTTCCAAATATGATCTCTCCTCCATCTGGAACCATGTGATTAACTCGTTCTTCGAATATGAACAGTCTCCATTATCAATTAACAATTATCATTTATGTGCACTAGGCCATAGTGCGAAACCGAAAGACAAGATGGGGATACAGAGACACAGAACACCTGCTCTTTACTTCATTTGACCAAAACAAGATCCACCAGTGGCTCAATTGATGATCCTGTACACAATGAGACTCCTTTTCTCAGCGCTGCTTGCGAGGACTCATGAGCGCCACATAATTAAGCAGGTCCGCCCACCAAGCCGCCCACCAAGCTTTTCAGCTGCGAGATATCCTCCGCGCTAGGGGCACCTGGGGTAGCGGCTGGGGTAGCGGCGGCACCGATGGAGGCAGGCGCATGAGAAGCGTAAGGGGTCGGGGTGGCGCGTCTTCTCCGCAGGACGGGGGTGCCAGATGGAGCAGGCGTGTTGGATGGGACAGGCGTGCTAGAAGGACAAGGGGTTGAGATGACCCGTCTGCGCAGAGTTGGGATAGGCGTGCTGGATGGGGCGGGTGTGCCAGATGGACACGGGGTCGAGGTTGGGCTCTGGCTAGAGATGCTTCTTTGGGCGTGGATGACGCCGGCCGTGGCATTGGTGCTCAGGGCTGCCAGGGTGGACAGGATAAGAAAGAGATTAAATTGCATTTTGGTTGGTCGTGCGTTTCTAGGGTTGGAGTAAAACGAAGAGATAAGTCCAAGGCTTAAGGTTTTAGGCTTTCGTGCTGGTGAGAATAGGATGGGGCATTCGTACGATGGGATATAAATATGAAGATAGGTGATTAAGAAACGAAGGAGGATGTGCATAGATCATATCGACCTATCACTGCATCGGGAGCTCGAGGAAGATTGCGGTTCGTACTCCGTAGTGCGTCGATCATTGTTCATTATTCTTTGAGATCGGCTTTGCAGCTTAGCCTTCCGCCGGAGTTCTGATAGGTAATAGATTAATGCAGTGTCCATCTTATGCGACAAAAAGCTTATAGTTCGATGTAGGTCAGCGGGGCTTGCTGTCAAGCTGAAGATCGCTATTCTTCCTTCTGGTTTAGGAAGTATTTGCTTTTGTCTTCGTATGTTCCTGCATCTTCCGCAGGAGAACGTATGCCGTCGATCAGGTAGAAATGTTGCTTGTCGGCTTACTCCATAAGGAGTACTCCGTACTCCGTGCGGAGTTTACACCGTCTCGATCCATATTGAAGTAGGAGATCAGCGGTGTGTCCTGCGCCCCTGAGCAATGCATTGTACCTTGGCTGTTTGCACCGTTGATTCAGCATTTTGCACTGTGCACTGTGCAGGGAAGGTAGTATCCAATGAACTGCAATGCATAGGCCCCATCTCTCATTTGGGTCACCAGGCCCTGGCGATAGCTAGGGATCTGTTGGGCTCATTCACAGGGATGTTCAAAATCTGGAGTCAGTAAATTAGCAGAGTAATTCAAGAGAGAATTGTCACAAAACGAGTACAGATGTGGTAAAGTTGGGAGTGAGGCGCAGCTAAGACTTTGGCGAGCGCCGCATAATCTCCCCGCCTTTGGTAACATCGTCGAGTCCCCTCCTACTACAAAGTACTTTCCACCAAATCTTCGAATATGGACCCCAGAATCGGAATCGGAGTCTTTATCCTCAATGCCGAGGGCAAATTCATCATCGGCAAACGCAAGGGCAGTCATGGCGCCAGTGCGTAGATCCTTCCACAGATAACACCCTTCAAGACGCATATGGAAATTGTGTTACTTCACATATAGGCAGCCCAAAAGAAGAAAAAAGAGAAACTAAAGACTCTTGATTACAGGTACATGGGCTCTACCAGGTGGGCACCTCGAGTTCGGCGAATCCTTTGAAACCTGCGCAGTCCGCGAGACTCTCGAAGAGACAGGACTCAATATCAAAGATACACGGTTCCTGACAGCTACGAATTCCGTGATGACGGCTGAAAATAAGCACTATGTGACTATTTTCATGGAAGGTGTCTCCGAGGCAAATGTTGATCCGCAGGTGAGTTGATCGATCGATCGTTTTTTTTTTTGCTTTTTTCTCGTGTTGCCTTTGCATATTTCTGCATCATTGCGTACCTTGGATACACATAATGGGGATAGATTGGCTTACTATTAGGAAGACCCTTGAACCAGAGAAGTGTGAGGGCTGGGAATGGATCTCATGGGATGAATTGCGTGCTTATGGCGAGGAGGAGATCAAGACTGGTGTTGCGGTCGAGGGTCGGAAGTTGTTTATGCCTCTCCTGGACTTGATGACCCAGCGTCCCGAGTTTAAGATATGAGCGTTCTGACAATGACTGGAGATATTTTCCGAAGGTCAAACGGGGAGCGAGATATAGATCACAATTGATATTCATAAATTCATTACAACAATCGAAGTACCTAGGTATATGTACGGAGTACTCCGTACAGCATGAACAGGCTCGAATCGGAGGGCATAACAATCTAAGACTCGCTTGTCAATTTGAACCTGCCTACTCCGTAGAACAACATGAAATTTATGTCCACTGTTCGATTGGGTGTAATATGAAATCCCAATCTGGACCAAATCAGGAAGCAACACGAGAGCGTTCTTCGTCGGCAGCTCGCCTGTCTGACACCCGTCGGAGGGCCGTTGAGAAGCCTGACCGTAGTGTGTCTTGTAGCCATAGTGGCAAGGCTCTAATCGACCCGACCAAGGACTTAGTTCTTGGTATAATTAGTTGACCACTTTGGCGAGAGGTTATGTGCTCGACCACTGGCTGCGACACATCCTTTGGACTCATAACGGGTTGGCCGAACTCGGATTGATAGTTGGTGTATCCTGTGATCATGGGAGTATTAACCCAAAGTGGGTGAACGACACTAGATATGAGTGGGTAAGGATTTTCTCTCTCTGGAGGACAAGACAAAAGGCTTCCGCACTCACCTAGTCCGAATATTCGGGGCGTTATACCAATGTATCAATTCTTGCCGGAGGCCTTCGTGGAAAGCAAGAGCCCCTGCCTTACTGCAGGCATAAGGCACCATTTCGCCCACGGTGACAAAGCTTGCTATACTCGCGATAGTAACGACATGGCCGCTGCCCGCACGGATCATGGCCGGAAGGAATTCTTTCACCGTGAGGAAGTGGGAGATGATGTTGACATCAAATACCTGACGTAACCTCTTCTCTGGAGTGTCGAGGATGGTTGTATAGTTGGCAATACCAGCATTATTCACGAGAATCGTAGGATCTCCATGAGCTTCTCGAATAGCAGCAGCCGCTTGGGCGATCGACTCGGTTGAGGTGACATCCGCTTGATAGAAGGTGACATTGTCGGGAAGTTCAAAGGTGGGCTTATTGACATCAAGTATCACCACACGTACTTTCTGGCGAGAAAGGTCTTCCATGATCTGTCTGCCAATACCCCCATTGCCACCTGTCAGGAGGACCAGCTCCTTGTCTGGGTTCCATTTTACACTGGGTTGGAAGCTGTTCAGGGAGCGCTGTGAAAAGTTTCTGTGGAGATAGTATAGAAGTATAGAACCAACCAAGATATTCAGAGAAGAGGTGACCATCGGATAGTGGGAAAGGTCAAACATTGTGTCAGGACTACTCTGTAGAACAGTCACACAATAGTGAGAAGAAAAAGCAAAATAAGACAAAGAGGGTTCAAAGGGCAGCTTTATAAATGGTACGTTTTCCTTTGAGTTCGAGACTAGATGTGCTGACTCCTATAAGGATACTCCCCATGTACACATAAGTCACGCCATGTAGTAGACAGGCATACTCAGGGCATTTCCAAAAGCAACACAAAGTGGTTACTTTCAGGTTCACTGATATACATTGGGTATCACACCTGGAAGTCCAAGCTATGGCTCGTTGTTCGAACAAGGCGTGCTGCCAAGAGCAGCGAATATGTACTAATGTACGGCGCCATTTGCAGTCACATTCCACCGTGTCTCACGTCGCACGGAAGACATTGACTGTCCAGATCATCTGTTGTAGGGCGTCATTGAGGCGTAACTTCTATGTCAATCATTTCCTCTGATTGACAAGGCTGGCTAATCTTACCTCAAATTGAGGTTTTGGTTGGCTGCCTAGTCTACTTCGTATTTAACTCAGCTGACATGAATTCGCTTGCTATTGACCAGAGATGGATATAGGTTCTGTGCCTTAAGGTTGATCGGGTTTCTGATGGGCACAAAGCCACCAAATTGAGCCATTCCATTATCGTGAAATTCCATGTAAGCATGGGCCAAGTCTCATCTACTTAGAGTACGAATATAAATTTATGGATTGATAGAAGCATATGTGGAATGTAAGAGTTCTACATATATTCTATGCACAGCGATGCTTTGAGAGACCGCCTGAGGCTCTCGCATGAGATAACACAGGTTAGTAAACTAGCTGTAGTACTCTCATGGTGGATCGTAATACTTTTATTTTATCCATAGTTTGTCCAACAAGTGGAGAAGTTTCAAACTCTAGAGATTTATGCTACAATACCTTGCTACAAGATGGGAAAGAATCTGTGTGTGATTTCTGTGTAGAGCTCTGTATCAGTTAATCTGCACTGGAGGTGGAGCGTGACTAAAGAGGCCATGAGAAAATGAACTATATTGAATAGTATCGTAGTAGCAAAACGGAGAATGAAAGGCCCCATCCTCATATAGCACGCTGTATGGATATCTTTGTGCCACAAACACGCAATGCAATATGCTCGTATATCTGCTGGAACATCATATGCAGAGAGAAAAAGATCAGCACCTTCAATGTCCCTGCCAAGATAGAAGCCGTAATTGAAGACCCCTTGGCATTTGCTTGATATGCTTATGCGTAGAACACAAAAGTGAAAAAAAAAGCAAAGAAATAACAGAAGCTCGATCAGCTGGAACCGAACACCCAGTCGGATACAATCACTGCGATAGTGGCAACCTAGAAGAATGTTAGTCTACACTCAGGTCTTTGAGGCTTCAACAGCATGGGATGCTCACCAACGAGATATCAACTCCAGGCATTATAATGATATCCAGAGCCGGTCGATATCCCTGCCGGGAGCTCCGCATCAAAGCCAACTTCTCATTATGGTGAATGCTCTCCCGGACCTCGGCGACCTTCCTATCCCCATCCACGACATCGAAGAGCGCCAGCGCATATCCATGCCGCTCAATCTTCAGCGTGAGCGTTTTCTCGTCCATCCGCTTCCCCTCATATGCAGCGGCGTTCTCAAAGGAAAGATTAAAATTCCCAAATGAGGTCTTCCCCAAATTCCATCGCGGAGTACCCGTAGCTATCGTCGCGGTGTCACATCCAGGCAAGCTGACCGACCAACTATTCGACCACGACCATTTACGATGGAGCTCGAAGAGCGGTAGACCCGAGTCGTCGCGGAATTCGCGACACGAGCGATCGGTGTATTTGCGGCCGGTCACCGTAAACTGTGGGGTGCCATCTTCTTCGGTAATTTTATATGCGACGGCAGATTGGGGACTGCCGAATGGTCTCAGTACGAGGGTTGTCTTTGTGCGGGCGATATATTGGTTGCGGAAAGCTATATCGCGGTCGGGCGAGCGCAAGATCTTGCGAGGTTTGGAGTATGATTGTGATAATCTTGCGTTTGAGTAGTAGGTGGCCGACATGGCTTGCGGGGGGATGGGGATGCAAAAAGACCAGGATTACGCGCGGTGCTTATGAGGGGTTTGTTCTTATACTACAGGACCTGAGGTAGTACCCTTGCGTTTATCTTGATCCCTGCGGCATTTACCTTGGCCAATGCCCAATGATGCTATGCTGAGCCACAGCCAAGAAAATATATACATGAGGCTATCCACTCGACTGATCTCAACTGGCCTCTGGTCTCCGATGGAGGCTTCAGCGGGGTACTGTCCCCATGTGATTTGTGGCTCTCCGGTTTCGGATTGTTCGAGACATTGCTCCGTCTGCATTCTGTCAAGGCGCTAATGTAAAGAGACCCAATGGAGAGTGTCTCAGAGAGGAACAACCTCGGCCTCGTTCAGCCCTGGAGGTCCGGGGAGCTGAGTCATGCCCCCCATTACCCCCGAGAGTGCACCGAGCTCTACTCCACAGCCAAAGCAGCCAGAATCACCATCCGGTTTCTTGATGGGGAAATTCACCGTCAAGTCCTTGGACCATTTGGTTCTGACAGTCCGCAATATCCCCAAAACGGTGGCATTCTATACAACCTACTTGGGCATGCGGCACGAGATCTTTACTCCAACTAATCAACTGGTGCAAAGGTAACCCCTCTTTTGGTCGTGAAATTAGCCGATGTCAAAAATAGCCATTGACAGTAATACAGACATGCCCTCATCTTTGGCTCTCAAAAAATCAATCTCCACCAATCAGGTAAGGAATTCGAGCCTAAGGCCCAGGATGTCATGCCAGGAAGTGCGGATCTATGTTTTTTGACCCATGAGAACGTGGAAACCGTCTTGAAGGTATTCCAAGAGGCCAGAGTTGAAGTTCGTATCCTTGACCTACCTCACATGGGGTCAATACTAACCTTGACAGGTCCTGGAAGGGGCTGAGGTGGTCGAAAGAACCGGAGCGGTGGGGAAGATCCGCAGTGTATATGTGAGAGATCCTGATGGGAATCTTATTGAGTAACCTATTCGTTCTTTTCTGTGTCTCTTTTGAGGGTCGCTGTGGCTGACTCCTAGTGCAGACTATCAAACTATGTGTGATCGACTCATCATCTTTTAAAGAGCTTTAGGCGACATCCCGACGACAGGTCTCTCACTAATGCAGATTAAGCTCCAATGCAAGGTTCTAGAAATTGAACACCCTTCCTGTCACATTATATAGATCGCCATATTAAATGCTTCGGGAGATTTCTATTGATCGATCTTGTCCTACGCTACACCGTACACATAGACATGCGCTAGCAATAGCAACATGACATTCTCTTTCAGTCGGAAGCTTCTTTTTTGAGCTAGATCATCATGTAGAGCAAAAGTGAATTTATTCCTTATGATCATAGGTCACATTAATGTTCTTCAAAGGACAGAGTCTATCTATTGATCGGAGCGTGCGGGTAGGTGCATAGATATATAGAACACAGATTTGATCATCCGACTTCTGATTTGTATCATGATACATCAGAGAGCCTCATCCGGACATATTTATTGGATGTTAGCTTAGTTATCATTCAAATTGGTGCTATGAGGTATATGTCGTTTCGTCTCATCCGTCGACCTTGGATTGCTATAGCATCTATATCTATAGCCGGTATCTGGACTGAACAAGCTCTCCATAATAGCTCTAGGTCAATTGCAACCATCTATTTTCCGGAAACATACCGGAAACATACTCAAAGCCCTGAGGAAATCTTGCTCGAATTCCCCCTCGTTCAGTGAAGATTCCAGAATCTTCGAGAGGATCTCCAGGACCATTTCCCATACCACATGGGTGATTATAGCGCTCGACTATAGTTAAATATCGAATCTTATCGCGTATGCAGGTCTAACAGGTAGCTTATTGACTGAGCGAGAATATTGCGCATTGCCATAAATAATTGATATTGTATTCCAAGCAATATCATGATCGGATAGAGTTGGTATTGTGGCAAGGTTGAAAGCTCCCAGGCACCACATAATATAAACATGCAGGGCAAAGACCTACTTGGCTACATCCATGTATGTATGGTTTTAGAATGAAGTCTCACATCTGTCTGCATTATTACCATAGCACCCCAATTTGAGAAGTAATGGTGGCTACCACATTCATCAGGAATCTCGTAGAAGGTTGACTCCCTGCCAGCTCCCAAAGCAGAACTTCTTCATGCGCAAACACCTACTTTCTATGCTGTACAACATACTCCGTATTCGGACCGAGTATCAGGCGGCATGGAGCGGCATGGAGGTTTCATAAAATATGGGTCTGGAATATCAGCGACTATCAATGACGACATAGCACTGAAAACAAGTAAAACAGGATAGGGCCGCTGCCCTATCGCGTAAACAGGTACAGGGTATAAGAGATTGAAAAAAAGGGGCAGAGAAGAATCCCTGCAACTCTCAGAGAACGGATCAAATCTCGCCAAAGCCTCAAAAAGAGTCTTGGATATGACCAATGATCTCAGAGTCGGGCATTGAGCAAAAGGCTTGAAACATGAAATCTGACAATATGCGACCGCAGATGGAAATAAAATTGCCAATTTCTCAAGTTGACTTACATAGACAGCTTTGGGGGATGAGGAAATGTATTCTGAATATCAATATCAAGCAATGTCTAGATGCCTTTGAGAGGTCAGGATCATTCTTCCGTGGTTCCCCACTCGGCATCCCGAACTGGTTCAGGTACGTTCATACTCTTTGTCTTCTTCTCTTTTCTCCTCTCCATGGCATACGGTGATGCTAGTTTATCCGTAACTTACCCTTTGTGGTGAAATTTGATACCTTCAATTTGTTTCAAGACGGGTCTCTGAGTCTGCCAATTTTACCTTGTTGTGCGATCACCGATTGAGGACCATGCTAATTTGGACGAAGATTCTACAATATAGTATCTCGGAGACAGATTGGAAGTATCAAATGGTTACAACGACAGTAGGCAAGTATATATAATTTCCAGTGCTAGTAAGTTAGACATCCGATGCTCGGGGTGCAGCTTATATACTCGCCCCTCACCCCCTCCCCTGTTAGATAGCTGCTGAATAGCTTCAAATACAATATAACTTCAGCTTGCACCTATGCCACCCGTTGCTTAAAAATATACAAATCAGTGAGCCATCCCTAGAATTAAGAAGCTGATCAATTTCTGAATAATATTTAGCCATTACCCTGTACCCCGTAAACCCGTAAATCCGCCCTCTCATCCGCTTAGCAATTCAATAATAAGCGTGGAGACCAAGTCTATAAAAAGTGAAAATATCCCCAGACCACTACATATGTCTACCAGCAATTCCATCAAAATGGCAACCCGCTTCCAGTCCCTACACACCCTAACCCGCGCATTGAAATCCAAAAGCCCGCGCTCAATCCCCACCACCCTTCTATACCAATCCCCACGCACATTCACCTCCACAACCCGCAAACCAACACCTGCCGCCATGCCCGACATGCCCAACACACTAATCGAACTCGCCACGAACAGGCGCACAATCTACCAACTCGGCAAGAAAAGTCCAGTCCCGGACTCCAAGATCGAAGAACTAGTCAATGCCGCCATCCTCCACATCCCCAGCTCATTCAACACCCAGTCCACGCGACTAATCGTGCTCCTGCACGATCAGCACGACCGGATGTGGGATATTGCCATTGAGGCGTTCGAGGATCTCGTCAAGGCCAGTAAGATCCCACAGGAGCTGTGGGAGAAGCAGACGTTGCCGAAGCTGCTTGGGATGAAAAAGGCGTATGGAACGGTATGTGTTTATTTCCTTTTTCTCTAATAAACAAATTTGAGTTCATTGCTGATCTGGACTTAGATCCTCTTCTATGAGGACCCGGCGCATATTAAGCCCATGCAGGAGAAGTTCGCTGCTTATAAGGATAATTTCCAGCCGTGGGCGGAGCATACCAATGCTATGCACCAGTATTTCCGTAAGTCCTCTTTGTATTCTTTTTATTGGGTGTTGGACTGACGATTGCTAGTCTGGACGGGTCTTGAGGGACTTGGCTTCGGTGCGAACTTGCAGCACTATAGTCCGCTTATTGATGCTGGTGTTGCCAAGCAGTGGGATGTTCCTAGTGATTGGCGGCTTATTGCGCAGATGGTCTTTGGGAGCCCTGAGGGGGCTCCTGCGGAGAAGTTGCACAAGCCTATCGAGGAGAGAGTCAAGTTCTTTGGGAAATTGTAGATGGTTATAGATAGTCACGGATCGTGATATAATTTAGTGTATATGTACCTTGGCATAGTCAAAAAAATAGAATTTGTTCTACAGATGAGGATATACTTGGACCAGCACGTGTGAATGAAACCTCTTCGATAAGACTAAGTTGTAGGCAAGGAACATCTAGAATCTTGTTGCACAGGGTATGCTTGACACTTAGTACGAAGAACAGAACAAACCACCAGACAGAAACCAGACAGAAACCAGACAATAGAACATGCCTTGCTCTAGGGCCAAACATCTATCTCTCGGAACGATACCACAACTCAGCCGGGTCTCCAAGACACTCGCCGACAGTGACAGCTGTATAACAGAGCGATTAGCCTCAACACACAAACATGAAGAAGACAAACTTACCACTCAGCCCTCTCCGCTCAATCTCCTCAAGCATATTCTCAACCAAAAGTTCAACAGTATACTGATGCGAATCATGCGCCAAGACGATCGTCCCCCCGGCATTGACTTCATCCACGAACTTTTGAAAACTAACCCAATTGGTATTTGGGTCGTCATGCTCATAGTCCTTGGTATCAACACTGGCGCTGATGACATGGTAGCCCAGGTCAGCCATGGCCCCAAGAACAGCAGGGGTAGTCACAAGATAAGGCGGACGCATGTAGGTCGGGAATAACCCAACGATGCGCACGAAGGCCTCTTCAAGATCTGTCATTTGACGTACGACCTCTTCGTACGGAAGCGTGTCGAGGTAGGGATGATCCCATCTATATGGTCATGAGGTTAATGTACTCCTACTTATGATTGGGCATGGTAGGACTGGGAAAAGGAAGGAGCGATATCAGTGTCAACATACGTATGAGAGGCCAATTGATGCCCCTCTTGCCAAGTACGCTGAACCAGGTCAGGGAAGTCATCGATGGACCCTCTGTTTTGGCCGTTCAGGAAGAAGGTTGCTCTTGCGCCGTGCTGAGCAAGGGTAGCCAGTATTTGCCCTGTGTAGACATACGGTCCATCATCAAAGGTGAGGGCAATTGTGCCTGGGACTGTACATTGAGTGAGCACAGCTCCGAAGGGTACCTGGGAGGCACCGAGCTGAGTGATGGCACCGGTGGTACTGTTCCTGACGGGAGCACCCGGGATGAGGGTCGCCGCCGACAGGATAGGTAGCGCTAGGGGGGTGAGGAAATGCATGGTGAGAAGAGAATGAACGAGAGAGAATATGCTATAAGGATAGTTGGAACAATTGTTGATGTCGAGGTGTTGACAAAAGGAAGTTGGGATATCGCCCAGGCGAGGTAGCAAGTCCGGCTTACTCGCTGCTTCCTTCAGGGCTGATCCATGGATATTTGAATCAGACGAACACCGAATGAATGAGTTGCGTATGAAATTTGCATTGAAAATAACGTGAAACATTCGAACATAGCATCCCCAGCCTCGTGGCAGCTTTTAAATCTTCCACAAATAAGTATGAATACATCAAATTAAAAAGGTATCAAAAGGGCAGGATAAAACATTCGACCCGTTTATTTCCAAACAGAAAAGAAACGGGAAGACAGAATAAGAATCCTCCAGAAAAGACACCCGCTTAACCCTTCCGGGTGCTCTTCTTCATCGAGCGTCTCTGTTCCTTTTGGGCCTCGCGGTCAAGGTACTTGCGCTGCTCATCGGCGCTCATGCCACGCAGGATGCGCTCACGCTCATCCTTCTTGATCTTCTCGGCGGCAAGGCGGCGCTCTTCGGCCTTCTCTTCCTCCTCAACACGGCGCAACTTCTTGATCTCCTCTTCGCGAACGTTGCGGATCTTGCGCATGACCTCAGCGCGGAAGTGGGCAGAGGCAACCAGCTTGTCAGCGAGGCGCAAGAACTGGTTGAACAGCGGAAGTGTGGAGGCGTAGCCAGACGCAGAGGAGGCGAGGTTGGCGGAGAGTTGGATGCGCTTCTTAGGGATGGTCTCGTCGATCCTGGAAACGTGCTTGGTTAGCAACTCATCCGATCATAGTCTCAAGCGGGAGGAACTTACTTGGTGGGCTTATCGACGGGCTGGTCAGTCACGATCAAGTACTCGAAATCATTACCGGCCTGTTCAATGGCCTGGATCAACTCCGGAGTAAGGAGAGTGTCACTGATCTCAGCGCTCTCGGTCATCACAGTGACCCACGAGGGTAGCTTGGGGTTATCCTTGGAGAAAGTGATAGAAGCATCGTAACGGTCGTTGCGGAACTTGCGCATGTGGCTCTTGTGAACAACAGCCCAGATAAAGCCATCGTAAGTCGAGTTAGGCACCTTGACGGGAGCAGTATCCTTAGCAAGTACGGGAACCAGGTCCTTCTCCTTGCCGTCGAAGGCGTAGAGCAGAGCCTCGTATTTCTCAGCGGGCGCCTCCCAGCTCTCAAAGAAGAAGCTGAAGGCATACTCCATGATGTAGGTAATAGGATTGTAACGCTTGGGCATCTTGATGTTCACATCGAGGAAGGCGACGTTCTGGCGGCCAGTCGCATACGCGGCGAACTCGGAGGCAGATCTCTCCTTCAGCAACGACTCAGGATTAGCCAGCTCCACGGTGATGGTCTCACCCTCCTCGGGGGCTGGGCGGGCAATTCCATCAAATCCAACGACGGCAAACTCCTTCTGAAGAGCAGGTCCATGGGCCTGCGCCCACTCCCTCGCCTTGCGTCGGTTCTTGCGCGCTCCCCAGAGGTGGAAGAGGACAATCAGCAGGATGACGGGCATGATCATTGCCTCCTGCTTGAAATCGCTCAGCGATGTCCTCTCCCACACGCGGTACCAAGCTGTGTAGGGAACGGCATTAGCGGCCAGCGTGTTCGCGGCTGGAACGGTGGTCGAGTCGGCGAGGAGGGACGCAGGCGACGGGTTGGGAGCTTCCACGAAATCGGCGAAGTCTAGCAAAGTTAGCTCAGCAATTGCGATAGATCAATTAACATACCATCATCAGGCTTGGCTCCCTGAGAGCCAAACACGTTCTTGAACATGCCCGCCATGTTGGGATTGATTTGATGGGGGAATGGAAGAGAAAGGAGTGGGAAGGAATCGAGAGATGTCCGGTGCGGAGCTAAGTTCCTCCCGGGTCTAGCGCTGTCTCCAGCTTTTTCCCCCATCGTACGGGGATCGAGATTTAGGAGATTTACATTGAAAAGGCAATTATAACGATCCAAAACCCAGATACCATAATCTTTTCTAACCATGTGCCACCTTATACCAAATAATACAAAATAAAGGCTAATGAGCGTGGTATCCTGTAAAAATGAAGCCCAAACTCAACGCCAGCTATACCACAAATCCCCTTTTTTGTACAATCCCGCTCCAAGTAACAGAGCTCGCAGAAAAAAAAGAAAAAAAAAGACAGAAACAGAGCGACAAAGAATATAGAGAAAAAGTGAAGTGAAACAAAACAGAATCGAACAAAAGAGAATCGTAACGGTCATGCTCGAGAAATGCTCGAGAGTAGGGGATGATGGTCAATTTGCCCCCTCAATGGCCGTACGCGGGGGGAGGAGAATCTTCATGCTGGCGGCTCCAAAAGCCGCTGCAAGCATTTGTCATGAGTTTGTCCTCGCGCATTCGACGAGCGATTTCACCGGCGAGCCTCTCAACTAGGACAGAATCCACACCATCGTCATTGATTTTCTCATCTTTGGAAAAAGGGAGCACGGTCGCTGGCAACGGTCGCTGGTTACTAGATGACGGTCCCGCTTCGGCTTTCTCGTGGGCGTAGCCACCGGCAGTAGCTCGAGGGGTAGCCTCCACGTCCTCCTTGGGCCCACGAATAGTCTCGTGGGAGTGTGACAAGTCACCATCTCGACGTGCTGGGCGGGAGAGGCTGGACAGATGCCTTTCGGGAATCATAGGCAAGTGGGAGTCGGCCTCAGGATAGAAAGGCGGTGTCACTGGATCATCGGCTTGCTCATTCACAATAGGTAGAGGTGCTGAGGCGATCGAGGGCGGTCGAGACGATTCGGTGATAACACTCCCGTCGCTTACACTCATGGCGTCATCGGTTGTCTTGGGGCGGCGCAGATCAACAACACGCTTCTTTCGTTTTCGGGAATGGGCTTTGGAATGGCGTCCGGCACCTAGGCTCAAACCGTAGGTACTGGAACTGAATGATTGGCTCGACATGGACGGTCGGCTTTGCATGGAGGCATTGCTGGCGGTTTCATGCAAAGAAGACATGCTGCCAATTTGAGAATGTGTTCGCGAGAGGGTCGGACTCAACGGAGAGATCACGCTCGACGGGAATTCGCTGGCGTCGGTGGGTGAGGTCCATGCGCGATACACCACTTCCTGAATGGATGGGGTGAACAGAGACAGGGTACGTTGCGAATCTGTCAAAGCGGCCAAACGAAGCAGGTTCTTCTGCGAAAAGAGTGAATGTGTCTCGACCGACGAATCCAAGGAGAGTGAAGCGATTTCGGACTCGTTCAAGGCGTTTCCGAGGGAGTCGACAGGATCCTGTGGCGGGCTGGCGAGCGGATCTTGGCCAGGTCCTTCGCTTCTCGTCTTGGCTGTGTTGTCGGTCTCATCGTTCATTTCCTCCCCTGTACGATATTCCGGCACCCATAACCGGAGTGACAATCGGTGAATAATAGCTGGGAGCTCATCCATAAACAATATCCGGAGTTGGGCCTCGATTTCTTTCTGCAGGAAGTCGCGGACGAAGGGAATCGAATCGAACGTCGATGAAACCTTGAGCGACTCGAGTGGGTCATTCCGAAACACCACTGTAATTCCCTTTTGTTTGGAGAAGACCAATATCACGAATCCAGAAAGTTTGAAGTCGGAAAGTGTGATTTGCAACGGTATCGTGAGCGGGGTCCTAGAACAGTGTCAGTCAATATTTTGATTGCAAAGTACAGTTTTCGAATCCGAGATAGGACTAGAGACATACGCTGCAGCGAGAGGTACCGGCGATGCGAAAGTTGGTCGTGTGAGGAGGAAGGTGTTGAGTGGATTCGCCTGAACTCGGGTCTTCAAGGTGAGAAAGGCGTCGCCGGTATAGGACATTTTGAAGATGCCGCGAAAGCGATCTTCAGCCAAATCCCCGATTTCCAGAATCTCCAGTTCGGGTGGGATGGAGCCCAAATTCAGCTCGGTAACGTGGATGTCATCGACGATGATGGGTGGTTTCGGGGATTTATTGAGGGCGGCAGTGAGCAGATCTTGGGCGCGAGTGTAAAAACTCGCGTCCGCCATTAAAGGCGACCAGTTGAAATTAAACGCCATGCCAGGGCATTGAGAAGAGTATTAAAACAGTATTAGCAGAACATCTGGACCTGAGAGTGAGAGGGAGGCGATCAGGAGGAAAACGAAAAAACTAGGAAAAAGGCAAAAGTCACCCGAGGCGCGTGCTTGGCCTCTAACGACCGCTGGAGTACTTCCTGGGTGAATTGGGGTCTTTTTATTTTTATTTTTTCTTACAACTATTGCTTGAACTGTTTCACTATCTCAGAGATCTACATTCTCTCTCCATATCATTTTATTGCTATGTTTCTTGACCTTTGCCTCACATCGTACGTCACACTCACAGGGACCACTTCCGGCCAGCCCCGGTCTGATGCCCACTGCGGGTGATCTTGGGCCATTCACCGTCCAGCGATATCCGGGGTTGCAGGTGTCTAGCCTCTGATCTTTCATCTGTGACATTTCGAAAGGGATGAGCACGGAATATGTTTCTCTCTTTCAAAGCATCTGCACTCTATACACCGAAAGCAGACACGGGGGCGCAGATCTTCAAAGGTCTGAGTGCCACGTTCGTTTCATGTAAGGAAAGACTCCGAGGTAAAGAGCTTTGTCTGGACCAGAAATGCGATTGAAACCTGCCCTTCTATCCCTTCCTAGGTGTCAAATATCGAGTCAATCAGGTAATGGGAGGTTGATCTACGGAGTACAGAGATACGATTTTCCCTTTGCCCGGACTCGTTGCGTGTGCCTGAATATATATTCGGCTCCCAGGGATTACATCTCACCACTTGCGTTGATACTTTCCACTGTATATTTCATGATAGATGCCCCGTAGACTCTGAATGAAAACGAGCAGCACAACAAGTAAAGAAGATCGAGACCAACAGGCATTTTGCAAGGTCACATGCTTTCACCACAGCAACACCACGCTAGGCCGGATTAGGCTAAACGTCAACACCTGATCGTTTGTCGCTCCTGACCCAACGGACCTTTCAAGACTTCTGGCGAAGCGATCCAACCCACCAAGAGTCGGGAACACAGGCCCCAAACTGATAGAGCGGGTGTATACAACATAAATATCGCTCAACAATGTCAACTCGATCACCCTCCCCATCGTCTGATCACGCGACACCAATGGAGTCCAAACAAACCAAACCAAAATCGGTAGCCCAGCGAAGAGTGTATGGTAAACGAAGAGCCAATGCCCCCCGGGCTGTCTTCGACCAAGCAAGTCCCGTTAAGAGCACCACGTCAAAGAAGATTCCACATGGCGACTCCGTGGAAAGCCTCCAAACAAAACTAGCGCAAGTGACGATTGATGACTCGCGCCCTCAGCAAAAGACCACCACACAACCTTCACCATCTGAGATCAAGCAGCAAAACTTGCCAACAGATTCCTCCGATGAATCGAATACGTCTACGGCAGAGGATACTTCAACAGCCTCGACAACGTGCTCCACCGAGACCCCAGAATCCAACGAAAAGCCAAAGCAGCCAAGAACGATGGTAGAGGTCCAAATTTGCGTAAAGCCCACCAAGACCTTACCTCAACCCGCACCAAAATCTCTAGATCCAGTACCAAACTCTCCAGCTACAGCATTGGAGTCTTCCAGTAGGGATCTGGAAAAACCAATTACATCATCCGACAGGCGAAAAGCAGCGAGCAGAAAGGTCCCTGCGCCCAGGCGATCATCTGGAATTGTTCATGATAGCAAAGCCAGCGAGTATGTTCTCCCACTTCTCAATGAGGCGCTATCTCCAATTGCCGCACAAGGCATCCAGAAATTCGGCTCGTGGGCTGCACGATCAGCAGACATGTTCGACGTCGCCAAACTCGCAGAAGGGTCTTATGGCGAAGTCTATAAACTTCATCTACGAGAGGAAGTTTGTAGAACAGTGGTCTCCAAATCCAAATTGGCCAAATTAAAATCATATGGAGATGGAGTCTTCAAGGTCGTCCCTCTGCGGGCAAAGAGTGGTCCCGGATCCAAGAAGTTTACCAGCATCAATGAGATTGTCTCTGAGGTGAAGATGTTGAAGTATCTTGACCCTATTCCTGGCTTTGCCCGCTTCAGAGAGATTCATGTTGTCCAAGGTCGCTTCCCGGAGCCGTTCCAGAATGCATGGGACCACTATAAGAAGACCAAAGACGACTGCATGAATTCCAACCCGTCCAATAAAAGAGCATACCCTGATACCCAACTTTGGGCAATCGTGGAGATGGACGACGCGGGATGCGAATTGGAGAAGTTTGCTTGGTCGTCGATATTCCAAATTTATGACATTTTCTGGGGAGTTGCCATGGCTTTAGCGAGGGCAGAGGAGTATGCGATGTTTGAACATCGAGATCTTCATCTGGGCAATGTTTGCATTCGTTCTACCCGGGAAGATGGTTGCATGGATCCTCCTACCGAGCTCGATATTGCGCGTCAACCATCTTCCAGTGGCTTTGGTATCAGCACCCTTGAAACCACTATCATCGACTACTCGCTTTCACGGGCGGACCTACTCTTGGGCGATGACACCACTGGTCTCACCGAGGTTGCGTCATCAGATCTGGATAAGAAGCAGTTGTTCGATGCTATTGGCCAGGATGAAGATGAGATTATGCAGAGAAATACTTACCGATAGTATGTTACCTTCCACGTTCCCGTGCTTCAGTCGACTGAATTACTGACATTCATGAACAGTATGCGTGCCACACTCTATACCGGTATTCCGACGGCGACAGAAAAGGTGCCAGACATTCCTGGCATCTGGGCGGAATATTCACCACGCACCAACTTGGTTTGGTTACTATTCCTACTTCAAAGCCTTTTCAAGAACCGCAAACCTGAGCCCTCACCTGCGCAGCCACAGCGGAAGGCCCTTGCACCTTGCTCGCCCAACAAAAAGATCACAAACTCAGAGACACCGAAAGGGAAACCTCAAACCACAATCGACTCCGCTGTCAAAGGGCGACAGACTAAGAACTTGCAGGCTGGAATATCTCGTCTTCAGCAAACACTGGAGGAGAGACTGAGGGCTGTTCTCAAACTTATTGACTTGGAGCATGGACATGAAGACATGTGCTGCGCTGCGGATTTAGTAGCATATGCCATGGATTCACAATGGCTGGGTGAGGAAGACTTCTTCTGATAACCCCTTGCTTGACTTATCATACACATCGGTGCAGCGGGAAGGTTTTTGTTAATTTGTTAGCCGCATGGTTCGGAGTTATCATTTGTTTAAAATATGGGGAAGAGTCCGGTTTGGTACATTGCCTTGGATAGGTCACCTACATATGAGGGTTTTGCATATAGAATATATTTGCATTGTATAGAGGTGTTGTACATTACTCCGTACTCTCTGCTTCAATTGAGGAACAGATACGGATAAAACTCATTGTTCTGTTTGTCACGGCCTACAGCTGACATGAACCATTCGCGTATCTAATGTCTTAGAGCCCATGAATGACGTTTGAAGTAAGAAACAGTATGTATGTTTGCCCTTTATTTCTGATCTAACTCAAAGACCTCGCAATTATTCTAACCGTTCTAGCCGGGGCAATAACCCCGAATGACTGACGCTCAAGGAAGACCAAAGCAAACAGCCCAGCTGTATCCCCGAGACATTAGAAGGCAAGATGTGGAGATTCTTCGATAAAAACGCTTTCCCAGTCAAATCTTTTTCGTATCACTCATGAAACATACCCGTGAAACAGAATATGTCAAAAACGACATGTTGTCACTTAGCAGGGTCACGATAACAGCCCTAGGATGTGATTGTTTACATCTCGGAATTGGTGCCAGGGCGGAATAGCTTGATCATAAGCTCGGGACGCTTCCAGAGAGAAAAAGACTTCTGGTCCTTCCAGTTCAGGGACTGGGGGAGGAGCTCCAGATCGAAGTTCCACAGGAACTTGGCAAGAAGCAGGCGCATTTCAGCATTAGCGAGGCTGGTAATGAGGTGTCAGCATGCGATTTCAGAACATATTGGTTGGAGGGTTGGATGGAATCGGCGTGAGGCTGGGGGTTTGAGCTTACTGTTGACCAAGACAATTACGAGGGCCGTAGGAGTAAGGCTGGAAAGCATCCTTCATGTCGGACTTGTACTCGTCGGACTCATTTAACCAGCGCTCTGGGACGAAAGCCTCGGGGTTCTTGAAGTGCGAGGCGGCATGGAATGTCGAATAAAGAGAGACGGAGACGGAGACCTGTTGGGTAATTCAATGTTGTCAATATCAATACAAGAACAGCAAACGTGGAATGGTCATATCTACAAAATGTCTATTTACTATACTCACATTCTGGGGCACATAGCGGTCATTGATCATGGCTCCACCCTGCGGAACAATACGGGGCAGCATGGACGGGATTGGAGGGTAGATGCGCATGGCTTCAGTAAGGACAGCGTTCAGATAAGGGAGCTCAACAAGAGTCGAGAGCTTGATGTCGGATGGCTTGTTGAAGGCGCCACGAATCTCCTTGACGAGGCGGTCATACTTGTCACGGTTGCGCAGGAGATAGTAAGTGCAACCAGAGAGGAGGGCGGCTGTAGTTTCACTGCCAGCCAGCACAAACACTGCAGAGTTTGAATCCATTTCGGAGGCCGACATTCCCTTTCCATCCTTAGCATGTTTGAGGATGTAGGAGGTAAAGTCGGGACGAGTGGTATCCAGGGCAAGGCGACGACGGACTTTTTCAACACTGAGTCTGAAGCTAGCTTCACGCTTCTCGATCAGATCCTTAGGGACGAGAATCTGCACCAGAGGCAAGAGGAATGGATAGAACCAAAAGGTTTTTAGGTAGGCACTTGCCTTGACAGCATCCAAAATGATGAGAACCCACGAGTGGTAAGTGCTGTTAGACAGGCAACCGAAGGGTTCTCCAAAAGCGAGGTCGCCAATAAGGTCGAAGGTGGTGAAGTTGAACCACCGAGTAATATCAATATCTTGGGACAAGGTACTGCCGATGAGTCCCTGCAGCTTTTCAATGAACATGTCGGCGTAGGTCTGGAGGATCTCCTCCTGTTCACCCAGGGCTTTGTTTGAGAAGGCGTGGGTCAACAAACGGCGCATACGGGAGTGGTCATTTTCATTGGCTGTGATGATTGCATTGACACCGTTGGGAGTGGGAGCATACAGAGCCGGGTCTTTGAGGAAGATTCTCTGGCCCTTCTTACGGTGGCCGTAGATATCTTTCCAGGCAGATGCAGCGCGGTAGGCAAGGGCATTTGGGGCAATACGGACCACGTCACCGTACTTGTCATGAAGCGTTTTGATAGTTGAATGCTGCTTGCCTTGAATATCCCAGAGCAGGTGAACCAAAGGAGTGATGGCAGCTAGCTTGGGTCCAGGGTAGCGGCTCAGAGGGTGAAAAAAGAGTGTGTAGACAGTCCAGCTAATCATGTAGACAGACAACTGTAGTTTTGGGTTGTTATGAGACATGTTGTCTTCGAATACGCTCTTCTATCTCATCACTCACCAGTGCCAGGAGATAACACAGGAGTGTCCAGAAGGAGGAAAAGTTTAGGACAGGGCTCAACCCGTCCATAATCACAGAGTCGAAGATCATTATGAACAGCACTATGAAGAACAGAATACAAGCCAAAGACAACGAGGCACTTCCTTGAACAAGAGACCGAGGTAAGGACAGGCCCCAAGCGGACGAATAGGGTGGGGAGAGAAGAAAGAAAGAAGAAAAGAAAAGAAAGACCAAGGATGGGCAAACAGATCAGAGGATGGGATAGTTGTGGAAAAAGAGCAGGTAATGAGGGTTCAGGGCTTGCGTGAGGGCCGACAACCCGTTGGATCTTGCTTAGAGTCCATCTGGAGTGGTCAATGACCTATTGCCGAGGCGTTTGATGCATTTTACGAGCAAAAATGCTCGTTGAAAAGGTGACGGTGACAGCCGGCAAAGTTGGACTTTGAGACTTGAGTTAGGGCAAGCTCCTCCTGCTCAAGCGGCATACTAATGTACATCCAAGGCAAACTCACTTGACTATTAAACAAAGAAGCACTCATATGTGATATTAGAAGAGCATCCGTGACTCGTTATTCGTTATATGTGTTTACTACAAGAAAATACCTAAATTGTATGCAAAGTGAAATCAACCGCTAGCAACAGAAAAACTCAATAAGCTCCCAGCAGCCAATCCACCGACTAGAACCATGCTCATAAATCCACCAGCAGCTGGCCTTTCATCGGCAACAACCCAATGGCTGGTACCCATCATGCAGCTTGTTCCCAGGAACCCGTTGGTTGCACCAAAGAAAAACTGCACAATGAAATAAAATATGTCACTTTGGACAGCAGCACCCTCGCCATTGATGTTGCAGAGCTGGTACAAGGGGATAAACATAACTCGGGCAATTGCCACCATGGCAGCCATCTGAGGACGCTGCCCCAAGGAAAGTCCCGGAATGGCCACTCCCATTCTTCCAATCAAATCACCAAGGTTCCAGATCAAAAATGCAAAGGGAACAAAGACACTAGGGTCGTAGATACGCGAACTTGCAGGGTCATTGACAGACTTGATTTCCGCAGTGTAAACTGGGAAGACCATAGAGACCATGAAGCAAAAGAACACAGCAAATACTAGGAACCGCAGCTTCACAAACAAAGTCTGCAGACTAACGGTCTTGGAGTCATTGTAGCCCTCTGTGATAGTTTCGTCATCATCGCTTGGCAACTTTCGCCCCGAAGCAGGCTCTTGTCTAAGAAGATGTAGGAAAGCCAACAGAGCAATGACCGAGACTCCCGTAGATGTCAGGAAGTAAATAAACGCCGATCTCGATGAAGCCGTCTGGGGCATGCTGAGGCCTTGATCTTTACTTTGGTCCTGTCCCTTCGGTGGCACGGCCAGCACGGAGATGATCTGGGCAATGCAAGGCAGAACACCCGCAACACCCTGGCCGCTCATGATGGCCTGAGTGTATTCCTCCCTCCCGAAACTCGAGACATACGCAAACACGCCATTCTGGTTGATACCGGTCGCCAGACTAGCGCCGAAGACCATCACCATCAGGAAGCCAAAGTAAGTTCGCGGCGACGAATCAGTCATGACAACCGCCGAAAGGGCCAGAATAGTGAATACAGCGCAGTTTATCAACAGCGAGAGCGTCACTCGCCACGGATAGGACGCGTTCTTCTGTAGCTTTGCAAGAATGTAGGCGCTCCCGAGATTGGTGACAGTTGATACGGAAAGGATTGAGGGCTGGTAGTGGAGTCTCGTCCAGTCATCCGACTGAAATCGACTGTAGAAATAAGGTGCTGCGGCAAGGAACATGTTCCTATATAGTGCTTCTCATCAGTTTCATGTTCTCCCAAGATATACAGATATGTAGCTTGTCTCTTCAAATCGGAGACCCATGAGATCCGCTTACCAGGCCCAGAGCATAGATACACCTAGAAGGAAGAATGTGCCATAATGTAATCTCGAAAATGGAGGCTGCTGTTCTCGCTGTGTATATCTCGATTCATCTGTGTCGTCTCCAGTAGAGTCCTGTAGCCTTTCATACGCCGTTGGACGAGCTATGAGACTGCGAATACGGTTCATTGTTGTCTTTCTGGTCACTCCTTCCGAATAAGATGAGATTTCTGTAGGAGACAAGAGGGTATCTCATGGCAAAGAGCTATAACGCGCCGTTCGAGGTCGGGTTTGGGCATATGACCGATGACTCAGCATAGATAAGCTCCCGAGGTCTGGCTCCAGTAGACAGGTCAGGCTCCGGGCTTCGTCATAGGGATCGACATTGTAACACCGATGTCCATTCTCGCCTTCTTGTACGAAGCTTAATGATTCGGTCACTGAATATCTAGGAAAGAACTGAGTTTTATCGAGACTCGTCGAGAAGAAGATATTTATGTGTAGAGATGGAGTCTTATTGCCATGTATATGTCAAGACGAATGAGAAGGAGCAATAAAAACAAAGATTGAGTGAATAGTTGAAGCGTAACAGTAATAACAGAATTTGTACACAGTCGCCACCGACTTAGTATCTATAACCAAATCCGAGATGCAGAATGTGTATAGGAGTATAAGAAGACAGGACCTGGAGGGGCGAGTGTAAATGTAGGAACATGTAATAGACAAGGACATTGGACAGGAAAGAACAGATATTGTTCTATAAAGGTGGTGTCGGGTAATGTAAATATAGATTCAAGAGTGAAAAAGAGTGGGGGGGGGTTGGGTTAGTCCTTCTTCTGGGAGATTTGTTCGTCTACCTCCTCTTCATCCTCCAGCTCAGGCTCGGACTCCTCCCTTTGGAGTTCCCAGAGCTGATCTGCCTCAACAGGCTTAGTTGGGGCAGGCTGTGTGTCGCCTCCGCTCATTTGCCATTCCATGAGCTTCGTAAATGCGCCATCTGGGCGAGAGCTAAGCTCCTCGTAGGAGCCTTGCTCGGCAACTTTGCCGTCGTTTCCAAGGACGATGATGGTATCAGAGCGCTTGATGGTGGAGAGGCGATGGGCAATGCTAATCGTTGTGTTATTGCCGCGAAGAAGTGCAGCCAACGCACTATTTACGAGAGTCTCGGACTCAGCGTCGAGGGCAGAAGTAGCTTCGTCCAAAATCAATATATCGGGGTCCTTAATAAGGGCACGCGCAATGGCGATACGTTGCTTTTGGCCACCAGACAACTGGGCTCCACGGGCTCCAACATGAGTATCAAGTCCATCCGGCTAAATTCAGTTAGCATGACACATGAAAACGATGGCTGATCGGCAGACTTACGAAATCACTGATGAATTGGCAGTTGGCTTTGCGTGCAGCCGCAATAATGTCCGAGCGTGCTGCATGGGGCATTCCGTAGGAGATATTGTCGGCAATCGTTCCAGAGAAGAGCACAGGTTCCTGAGAAACGACACCGATCTTTCTCCGCAGAGACTTTGCGTTCATTTCATTGACATCCTTTCCATTAATCAAAACTCGACCCTCGGTGGGGTTATAAAAGCGAAGCAAAAGGGATGCAATAGTAGATTTGCCTCCTCCGGATGGCCCAACAATTGCGACATTGGTTCCTTGAGGAATCTCAAAGTTCAGTTCCTGGAAGATTTTCACAGCAGGACGGGTAGGGTAGCTGAACGTGACGTTTTCAAATCGGATAGGTCCACGTGCGGTTTCAACCTTGATACCCTTGGTTGGGTGGATTGTGGGCTGACGATCTTGCAATTCGAAGAGCCGACTCGCCGCACCCACACCTTTCATCAGCTCTGAATAGAAGCTGGAGAGGCCAAACATGCTGGAGCCTGCATATGCAGTGTACATTAAGAATGAAGTCAATTCTCCAATGCTGATTGCACCTGACTGGACCATCCCACCGCCAACATATAGCAAGGTCAAGATTGTCATATTTCCCATCAATCCGGTCTACTTACACGGTCAGTCAAAGATACAAGAACCTCGTCAAAATGAAAAAAACGAAGCTTACCGAGCTGAAGAATGTTGCACTGATCAAGGACTCTTTTTTGCCGAGTTCGAAGATCTTGCGGACTTGAGTGTTGTACCTGTTGACTTCAAGAACTTCACCGGCAAACGACTGGCTGGTCTTCACGTTGCCCAGCCGTTCTTCCGCAATCTTAGTTAGAGATCCCAAATTCTTTTGGATCTTGCGACTAAGGTTTCGGATAGCCCGACCATAGAAGAGAGCACCAAGACCAATTGGAGGAAGCAACACAAGCAAGATAGTGGACAGCTTTGCGCTGGTATAAGCCATGAGACTGAAACCAGCCGCACCGCTCACAGCAGCGCGGAGACCATCAGACAAGTTCTGCGTGATACTCTTGCCAACAATGATAGTGTCAGAACTAAGGCGCGAAATCAGGTCACCAACCCTGTTTGCATCGAAAAACTCGGCATCTTGCACGAACGTTTGACGGAAGAGCTTGGAGCGCAACCTGGCAACAATTCGCTCACCAACAATTCGGAGGATGATGATACGTCCATAATTGGCACCAGCACCGAGAACGAGAATACCACCAAGAGCAGTGTAGAACATGGGCATACTGAGGCCGAACAATTCGCCACCACCTTCAGCCACGCTCTTGGTCGCACTGTCCATGATTTTACCGATGGAAAATGGAACTGCCATTGTGATCGAAGAGGAGATAAGAAGGAAAAAGAAGGCAAAGCCAAGCGCCTTGGACTCAGGACGCGCGATCTTCAAAAGCCGCCAGATTTCCGCAAACCCGGACTTCTTTCCCGATGCGCCATCCTTGGCCAGCCTGGCGCTCAGGTTTACCTGCGCTGCCTGTGCTGCTCGCTCAGACAACTCAAAGCCTTTGTCTTCCTCCTCTCCCAGCTGCTCCGGAGCTGTCCGGGTAGTTGAGTCTTTGGAGAGCGCAGGTTTAGCTTGGAAGAGGCGTGAAGTCGAGCATAATAATCGTGCTTGCGAGACAATGCGAGACGAAGGAGGGGTATATTGAAAACTGTTATGTTGAAGTGGAAGTGGGTTGGGACCATTCCGGAGGGCACCCGAGGCTGTTGAATAGAGACGATTCAAGCCATTGTGGTTACCGGAAGAGACGACAGGGAAACTCGATTTAGGAAGGAGATCTCGAGTGATAGAATTGTATGGTCTCAAAGCTTGCCATGGGCTGCCGCCCACGGCCAAAGGCACTGGCAACCTCGCACCGCGCATCTCGGAGTTGGATCGGATGAGGAGGAACGGAGTTATAATGATGTCACCGAAGTAGACCTCGACATGCCATATCTGATCGAGGAGATATTCAATTGGACCACATCACATGGCACGCATTCAGTTCGTTAGAACGTGCAATGGGTTGAGAGAGGATAAGTCCAGAGCTTCGTCCGAAGCCAGCGGCCATCGGCAAAGCGGTTTTCGGGGCCAATTTTGCCTCGATCGACCGCTCGTGATTTTGCCTCGATCCACCGCCAATGGAATCCGGTCGAGAGCTTTGGATACTTTGTCTAATGACGCCAGGAGCTTTATTGTTTCCTATTTCACTGAGCTGCATCAGTTTGAAGTATCTTGCGCACGCCGGTGCATAATTTCCTGCGCGGGGTCCTTACATTTATTCATCAATACCTCGTTCTGCCACTGACATATTCACCCCACCTACCTACTCTCCAAATCACACGGGACAATAGAGAACAAGATGGTGCTGGATTACAGCAAATGGGACTCTTTGGAGCTCTCCGATGATTCGGACATCGAAGTTCATCCTAATGTCGATAAGCGCTCATTCATACGGGCTAAACAGGCCCAGATTCACCAACAGCGAGAGCAGCGCCGCCATGAAATCAAAACCCTCAAGTACGAGCGCATTATCAACGATGGACTACTGTCGCGCATCGACAAACTTCTCGAATCTCTCAAGAAACACGAAGACTCATCTGCGTCCCCCGATGAATTCATTTTCACCACAATCATGGAGTTCGCAAGCAACCCCGCCGAGGATCAGGCCCCTACCCCGCCGGAGGGAGTATACACACACGAGCCGGAACAACCCAAGTTTTCTCAGATGATGAGCTCTCTAGTGGATCAGGTCAAGAAAGAAATCGGAGATTCCAAGCCTGAGAATCTCTTTAAGGCATACATTAAGGGCGTGAACGGGCACTTGGAAAAGATTCAAGGACTTCAAAAAGAATTATTTGCGAAGCTTGCGCAACTTGAGAAGGAAGAGAGCTCCAAGATTACTAGTGACAAGCTTCATGAAGGCTTCAACCAGACACATATATCCAAAGCCGCCGAGCAACAGAAGGCTGCTGCCAAGAAAAAGGAGAGCTCTGTTGAGCTTTTGAACCCTGGTGCTGCAAGCTCCGCAACCAAGGCTGATGATGAGGGTGATGACGATGATCCCGCCGATGTTGAAATTAGTCCACTAGGCAAAAAATTTGCTCAGCTCAAGCCTGGTGATTACAAGGCCTATTTGCAGTTCATCTCAGCGCACCCCGAAATCGTTGCCGAGAAGGAGACTGATGGTCTGCTTGTTGAGGCATTCAACAGCCAGCTCAAGGGTAAAGAAGATTATGCTCGCCAGTGTGTGCACCAGGGTCTACTCCTACAGTATTGCCGATCTCTTGGGCGCGATGGAATCCAGCTGTTCTTCACTCGGTATGTTGATACTCTGAATTTTTCACGATCACCAGCTAACATGTCGATTTCTAGGATCACTACTAAAGATCACCGCGCATCAACCTTGTTCCTTAACGATGTCAATGAAACATACGGCCGTATCAAGACTCGCTCCGCTGAACTCAGCAAGGATGGCTCCGCATCCAACGACCCGGCGGGCGTAGAACAGATTCAGCTACACGCCGTGGACCCCAACACCAAGATTACCATCAACCTTCCTGCCGCCAACAGCGAAGACCCCACTGAGATCGAAGTGCGCAAAATCTTTGACGCTTTCCCCGCAGATCTGCAAAAGGCATTGGAGACCGAGTCTTTGGACGAGGTCAACAAAGTGCTTGGCAAGATGTCTGTCGAGGAAGCAGAGGTTATTGTGGAGCAATTGGGCAACGGAGGTATGCTCAGCTTGGAGGAAGGCATCGTGGATGCTACGACAGCTGAGGGCCAGAAGAAATTGAAGGAATTGGAAGAAGAGGGGAAGCAGGAAATTGGCGAACCTGGTGGCGATGTTACCGAACTTGATTAAACATATGTAAAAAGCAATGCTCTGACTGAATTTATGCATATATTTCTTCAAGTCCTAGAAGCTGCGACCAAATACTCTTGACTTTATTAACCTCCTGCTATTGGACCTGCACCAAAACGACCCTTGACCGGGGCTAATCGACCGGAAAAGACAATCGGTGGTATTAACGATGCTATCAATTTGAAGAAAATACTAATTTACAAACTCCAAACTTCGCTGTATGGAGTGAAATAAAATAAAGAAAACAAGAGATACAGCTGCTAGAAGATGGTCCGGCCGCCGGATAATGCAGAAAAGGGAATGTAGAAAAAGCCATGTCATGAATAAGTCTCAGGAAACTTGGATACCATATCCTGACCCAGACTCCCAATTTCTATCCCTCGCACGTCAAAGCAAATCGTCTAGATTCCACTGGAACCGGGAGCCTCCTGGTCCTTCCGAAGGTCGATCAACAACTCGCGGAAACGCTCCTTTCCGGAGCCGCTGGCACCGCCCGCGGAGCCCTTGCCCGAAACATCAACCAGCTTAGCAATGCGCTCCCAGCTGGTGCCACCGGCGGAGGTATCTTCCCGGTTAGCGAGGAATTGTTCAGCTTCGGTGCGGGCGTGCGAGCGGTTCTTATCGGCTTTGTTGTTATAGGAGACATAGAAGTCGTCGATATCCTCCTGTGCCTTTTTGACGGTAGCCGCCTTCTTTTCAGCAGAGACCTCTGCACGGCGCGCAATCTCAGAATCACGCTTCTCGCGCCATTCGCTGTGAAAATGAGATACAAGTTAGCTTGACAGCTCGGGCCGAAGCATGACGGAGGTGGATCTGACAGGCAATGCGCCTTATGCTCCGAGATCTGGGATTGGACTCACCGAACAGCATCCCCCTCATCCTCAGGTTCTTGGGCATTTGAGTATCCGGTACGGGGGAAGGGTGAGCCGGAACCGGTAATTGTGCCGCCGGGAGCCACGCGCTGTGTAGGTGTAACCCCTGTCAATATACTGTGTATTTACCACCATGCACCCAATGTCAAATCATACCTCGTTCTCGTTCTGAGTTGCCACGGAGGGGAAAGATGATTCGAATTGACCGATCTCTTCAGTGGGCTCGTCACCTCCGCCGAGCAGGTCATCATCCCCCGCGCTTATATTCTGGTCGGCAACGTGGTCTTGAGAAGTAGCAAATTGGTCGGCATCTTCACCGAGCGCAGCGCGTTCGCGGGCAAGGAAGTCATCGTCAGGGGCTCCCTGGGTATCGGCGACTTCGGTTTGGCCTAAATGCGGGTCATGTTAGCTCCGGCGTAAGGAGAACAAGGTGGGTTGAGCACACCCTCAGAGAAGTCCTCTAGGGAAGGGAAACGGTCAGCCATGCTGAAACTGTGATGAAGCTGGTTATATGATTGAACGAAGAAGTCTGAATCAAGAAGATGACAAGAAGAAGAAGAAGCGAGGCAGTCAGGCTGTTGAGAGTTATAGGAAGTAGAGGTGTTGACAGGTGTGCCCGGGGCGGGCTCGGCGCCCCGTTGTTCTGCCGTTGCCGGGGCGGTAAGCTTATCCATGTTTCAAGCTTGGGGTACAAACCACTTCTACTTCACTTGTGATGAAGGACGTTGAAGAAATTTGAAATCTTTGTTTGCTTGCCCAAGAGCTTTGCCTCGACAACTTTACGTGATTGTGTTGCAAGCACAGCTCAAACTGCACCGGTGGTGTTCAATTGCTCCCTATTGTCTTTTGTCCTTTATGGTGATTGCGAATTGCGCGACCCTAGGATAATCTCAATTTGCGAAAGCTTACAATACAATTCAACCCTTCTTTCCTTTCTCTCATCATGGCTTTTACCGACGATGCCGTCAAGGCAAAGCTCTCGGCTCTGAATGACTCGCAGGAGAGCATTGTGACTGTCGCGCAGTGGGTTATGTTCCACAGGTACACAAGCCCTGAGTTCGACTTCAAAGAAAACTGCTAAAAACCTTTTTATTTCGATAGACGCCATGCTGAACGGACAGGACAAATCTGGCTTCAGAAGATCCGCGACTCGCCCCCTCCCAAGCGACTCAGCCTGATCTATTTGGCCAATGGTATGCATGAGTTATACTTGAACCCTGCCTCATCTGCTAACCATATTTACAGAGGTAGCTCAGCAATCCAAAGTCCGTGGGAAAGACGACTTTCTTATTGCGTTCTCTCCTGTCCGTTTGCCTCTCAATCTACTGATGTAACTCCTGCTAACAGAGCTTTAGATCATTGTCGATGCTACGTCAGCGGCTTACAAGGGCTCGACGGGTGAATACCAACAAAGAATCCGACGGGTTGTAGAGGTTTGGAGACAGCGCAATGTCTTCGACCCTGCTATATTGGATGCTGTGGAAGCGCGGATAGATGGTAGGCAAAATTAGTGGACAATCAATTGCAAGAGGAACTCGTCAACCTAACCATTCGGCAGAACTTGACAAAGCCCGCTCTACAACCAAGAAACAATCTCTTGGGGGCTCTTTCTTCAAAGACCCTTCTTCGGGTTCCACGCCGACCGAGCTACAGCCTCTCGTCCCATTGCAAGTTGCTCTCAGCAAGGCTATCATAAAATCCAACAGCTCCTCCACAACCGCTACCTCGGAGTTTGACAAGCTCCACGACTCTAATGTCCCGAAACCCACACTTCCCGTCCACGCTGCACGTCTTAGTTCACTCTTGAAGACCCTCGCCAACGCTGAGAACTCAGTATCTGAGGTAATCAAGTCCCGCCGCGAGTTGATCGATGGACTTGAGAAGATCCTGCAGACAAATCGTGCAGAGCTTTCTAAGGAGGAGGCACTTGGCGCAGATCTGTCACAGAAGAAGGCCTCGGTTGATAACAAGAAGCGCGAGGTTGAAGATGCGATTATGCGTGGTCTGCCCAGCGAAGAATCCTCGGCATATCCCAGTGATAACAATGGACACGACAACCCATCTGTCCGCCCAGAAGTCGAAGCCTTGACACCTCCCCCAGTGGAGGCTATTACCCCTGTCGGGTCCCCACAACCAGAAAAGCAACAGCTCCGACATGGCCCTTTCACTGAAGAGGCGGACGAAGACACCTCGGAATGGGATCCAATGAATATTCCAGGCCTCCAGCAGCCAGATAACGGGACTGCGATTGCTGATGCATACAACACTATGCCTCCAGCCCAAGGGAATGACTTCTCTATTGCTGCCAATGGCCATGCAAAGCGGCGCAAGATCTCACATGGCGAGGAGGAATATGCGGCATTTGCAGGTGGTGATTTGGATGCTGATGTGGCTGATCTGCTTGCCAATCAGGGCAAATAGTAGGCGGTTTTGAGAGATGGGGTCATGTTCTGCCTCAGTAGAGTGCATCAGGTGCCCTTGTTGTGATTTGGTTCTGTCCATTTCCCATTGCCTGGCCGCGGATCCTTGTTTCGGACTTATGTTGGATGCCACTAGGTATCATGTGTATGAAGTAACTGAATGTATGAGTTGAAGGTTGTAACATATGGCCCTGATCATAGACCTGCAGTCTGATTTCCTCCAGATCTTGCATGAACGTCTGATACAGCATTTAGCCTGTGATTTCGTAGGAATCAAGAGGTGACGAAATAGAGTCAATATGAGAATTTTTACGCTGGCATCAGTCTTCGCATGCCACGACTTTAAGACAAAAAAGAGAAGAGGGATGTTTGGTCATTTTGCCTAGCTGCTCTAGATTTCAGCTTGCTTCACTGTAGTGATGCCACGATATACACACATAGATAATCAATTTTCAGATCCCTATTCGTACTTGATCGCATCTAGAATTACGGCAAACACATATATGCAAAGGGTATCCCCTCTCCTCTGGTCACATTAACTATGAACCAATGCTATATGCAAAGTCAAAGTCATCGGAATATATCCGGATCCATCCATCGATCTCGCGCGAATCGATTTGACAACTGATGCCTTCGAGCCTGATGAGTTACCAAGGAGCGAATGTTGTTTGAGGATTCATCTTCTGGAGGTGGCGGGGGAGATGAACTGTGACCCTTCGGTTTTATTACCAATACAATTATCATTCCTACCACGATCAGGAGCAGTAGGAGCATAATCTTGCGCTTGGTGGTTCGTTTTTGATAGCCCGTAGCCTAAGCGAGTCAGCTTCGCATCTTAGAAAAACCAAGAGAAAAGAAAAAACAGAAAAGAAAGAGACAAGAAAGCAGGAATCACAGCAATTGGTAAAGATATGACATACCACTTTCAGCTCCTTGTCTGCAGCTTTGACTTCGGTATTCATTCGCTCGATGTTGTAATCTATACGATCCAGCATCGTCCCTTGGTCGATAATCATGCTCTGGAGTTCTCGGAAGATATCCGAGAGCTCAATGATTCCTTTTGCAATATCGTTGATTTCACGTTCCCGCTGCGCAATAGCAGCATCGTTCTGCCCGACTTGCCGCTGTGAAGTCTGCTGCAACATTGTCTGGGAGAATGACCTATCGGCATCTGACTCCATCATTGACGGATCTGTGTATGGGTTTTGGGCCGGCGTAGGCGCGCTATCAAAGGGCGCTGCAATGCCCTCGAGATCTCGCAACTCTGCAAACAAGCATACCGCATTAGCTTAGCTGAACCAGATAGACTCCGCAATGGCCTTGAAAAGGGAGCGAGAACAATGACGAAAAGAAACAGAAGGGGGGGGTCCGTACTCCGCAAATAAGTACTCTGTTTCTTCCTAAATCTTGCACTAGCCTCCTGCACCCGAGCAGCTAGCGAAATCTGGATATTCTTCGCCATAGTCTCCTCGCCGCTGGTGACGCCTCCGTGCTCTTTCGACTCGTTGACCATTGACTCAATGCGCATGATGGAACGTTGACACTCGTGGAAGGAGCGCGTGACATCCTGAGTCAAGCGCTCTATGACACCTTCGTCCTGTTTGCGCAAATCCTCGTCACCGAAGCCCGGGAGCAGGTGCTTCTGGTGTAACTTGTCGAGCTGGGCGGAGTTCTGGGCGATCTCGGATAATAGCTCGGAGACCTCTTCCTGCACGTCGACCCAGCGCGGCGGGAGGAGGTCCATCTCAATGACCATGTCGCCATCTTCGTCTGTTTCGGAGATTAGGCGCCGGTTCTCTTCCGGGTGCGAGGGTGTGTCGGAGAAGCCATTTATTGGTGTGAAGTGTGGCTTTTTGGCTGGGTGGTGAATGAGGGATTGGCGGTAAGATATGTAACTGGATTGAGGATGGAGCGTTAGTATGGTGGGATTTGTAGACTGTATTTGCTGGAAGTGTGTCTTCTTTTGGCTCCTTGTCGGCGCTGATGGTTGCGGCTAGGGTATGGTATTGGGGGGGTGCATACAGGTTGGTGCGATCCCGCCACATGGTGGGGGCGTTTGAAGGCAATGAGTGTATTAATTGTGTAGTGAGCTTGTAGGAATCATGGTCAGCTGAGGGTATCTGGAAATGGTGATTTGAGGTCACGGAGTAGGATGACAGGAGCTCTCCACATGCGCATTCGGAAGGGGTCACGTATGCCCGGTATTCAGGTAATACGTGGTTCTGTCCACGTGGGAATGTATTTTTGGTATTTTTGCTTCAGCATACCTGCAGCCCTATTTCTCTCAGGCACCTTATATAAATCTTATGTAGCTCATGTCAGAATGCTTGAAACATCTAAGTGATTATAATGCGTACTCGGATAGGTGCTACCTAGGTACCTAGAAGTATGCTATTGGCTGCTCATATCATGCAGATATGTATTTTCAGCCATGTAGCCAACTGCAGGCTGGATTTATAGCAGGGTCATTAGATAAATATGATATACCTTTACATATAGGTCCCAAAGCTTTCTCGACTAATAGACAGAGCAGCAAGCTGCATTATCAACGATGTTATGATATCATATGGACTATTCTAACTCCAAAGCTAGATCTATGAATCTAGGTAATCGTGCCCCGCAGACTATCACAGCCTCCGATATAAGGAAACCCGTCCAAAATCAAGCCTAGACCCTGCTAATGCAATTATGCTTCAGCCCTGAAGGCCCCAGGGCTATTTGGCATGTTGTCACCGTTAGCTCGCTCAGCATAGCCTTGTCGGGGATCAAGCTTTGGTCCGCCGGGCGTTACATCCACATTCGGCAGATACAACCTCGGAGATACCAATGAGCAAACAGTGGGAGGAAGATGGGTAAAATGGCATCATATATAAATCAAGATCCAGGAAACCGAAGCAAACAGGCATACTGTCAGCTGAGACAGAGTCCGATTCAGCCCTGGAGGGTCAGCCCTCCCCACCGCCCTGAGCTGAAACGATGCTGACTGGGCACCTCAGGCACGCTATTTTGGTCTCGTAAGGCTATCCCCCTTACTCTCCTCCATTTGACCCCTCCTTCTTTCCTGCATTTCCCCCCCATCTACATTCATCATGGTATGTTGTGCTTATCTTTCTCCCAACCCCCCCAAGACCACTAACCATGTTGTCGAAAATCACACCCCCACATTGCGGGGCAACAACAATGATGATTTTTTGAAACTGACCATCGCACCCGCTAGGCTGATTCTTTGACCGAAGAGCAAGTTTCCGAGTACAAGGAGGCCTTCTCCCTGTTTGTGAGTAATTCTACGTGCAGATCAATGACGCCGAAGTCGAACCCATGCTGACCAAGAGGTTTGATGCGAAATAGGACAAGGATGGCGATGGTGAGTGCGATAGCGCCCGACAGCGCAGTTGAGCCTACAGCTGTGTCTTCTGCTTTCGACTTTCGAATTCCAAAGTACTCTAACATGAAATCTTAACAACAGGACAAATCACCACCAAGGAGCTTGGCACCGTCATGCGCTCCCTGGGCCAGAACCCCTCCGAGTCCGAGCTGCAGGATATGATCAATGAGGTTGATGCTGACAACAACGGCACCATTGACTTCCCCGGTAATCTACTACACCCCAATGACCTCAACGAGATACAAATATTGACGTGCGGCAGAGTTCCTCACCATGATGGCTCGTAAGATGAAGGATACCGATTCCGAGGAGGAGATCCGCGAGGCGTTCAAGGTATTCGACCGTGACAACAACGGTTTCATCTCCGCCGCCGAGCTGCGCCACGTCATGACCTCCATCGGCGAGAAGTTGACCGATGATGAGGTAGATGAGATGATCCGCGAGGCGGATCAGGATGGTGATGGCCGGATCGACTGTATGTTTTGGATGAGATATGGGAGCCTACGGGCATTTGGCCACCAAATGCTAATTTTTCGACGCAGACAACGAGTTCGTCCAGCTCATGATGCAAAAATAAACGACGCACTCCTTTATGCGCCCTTTTCCATGCTAGCTGACGCCGCGGTGTTTTTTTAACGAGAATGTTTCTCTTCCATTTCAATTTTCCAATATCGATTTCCTGTAGTCTATGCTCGCTAGGCTATACATCTTGGATGATTTACGATCAAGCGTGTGCTTTTGAGATGCAGACGGAATGGACCGGGCGGTCTCCTGGACCTACCTAGGTAGTACTTAGTTATCTAGGATTTATCGCTCTGTCCCCATATTATAACCTTGATGGCGCTGGGCTTGTCCCAACGTCGCCACCTTGTTCTAATCGGCCGTTCACAAAACATCAAGTTTGTAAAAAGAGTAGTTACACCGAAAAGAAAGCTGCCAATTAATTATGCAGCTACCGATTAAATCTCAAAACCTCCATAAACTGCCTCGCAACATCCGCTCCAGACCACGGATCCGGATCTTCGTCCGCACGCTCACCAGCCCTGGAGCCAACCTCATCAACTCTAGCATCAATCCCAGAGCCAGCCTTCTTCCACCGCCCCAGCCGGTCCTTTATTTCTGTCCCAACGCCAGGAATGATAATTGCCTCCCGTGCCTCAACGCCCAACCTAGCCCAAAACTCCCGAATCAGCGAAGCAGTAGCCGTAAACTCAGCATCGATATCTGATTCTTCGATCTCAGAGGCCGACAGATCAATACCAGAGTCAGGATCAGCATCACCGCCTCGAGTGCTGGATCCAAATGACCCGTCCTCCCGGTCCACTGGAATCGCCTCCACAACCGATGGACCGCGCCACTCGATTTCAACCACCGTGCCCCGTACCCGCGCCGTTGGGAACGTCTGACGCACATCGCCGAGACGAACACGGAAGTCACCAATGTCATAGACGACGCCGTTTGGCACGGTAAGGGTAAGCCGGTGAACCCAGAAGGGCTGACAGGCGTAGGTGAAGTGCTGGAATAGAGTGCCGTAGGATGAAGGCGGGATAGTTGTCATCACCATTGGTGGGGCAGGGGAGTGGTCTGGGGCGATACCATTTACGGGACCTGCCTGGTTTGCCTGTACGGCTTTCTCTGCTGGCTCGGAGGTGTAGATGAAGCCATGTGTTGGGTAGTGGGTTAATGAAAGGAATTGCATGTAGCGTGGGTTTGGGGGCTTCTTGTTGGAATTTGATGAGGCTGGGAGCAGACCCGGGGTGTCGCGGAGAAGCTTATTTTCTAGACCCCAGCGGCCGATCGGGGTGAGTTCTTCATCTGTGAAGGCGGCGCGTAGGCGCTCTGTCACTAATGAATAGGCCGTTGAAGCGTTGGGGTTGGAGGGGATGAAGTAGACGCTTGCCGGTGTTAGTTTGAATTACTTCTGGCTTAGCTTGAAGGATGTATTTACCCTGTGATGGGCATTTTGATGTGTTTTGCTCCTGATATGTTGTGCAGAAGAAAAGATGGGATTGATGATCACGGCAACGTCGAGCTGAGAATACCAATTGCAAAATCAATAGGTTGAGATGAAGACAGCGGTAAAGTCACGAGGTTGCCTTTCTTTCACACACTCTCTGCAGGAGTAGTTATTCAAGTAACTGGTAGCAAGTAGCAACCCAATGTAAATATGGAGGTAGTTCAATGAGATCAATGGTCAAGGTCAGTGACATAAGGAGTGACCAAAATGATCCCTTGAGCAGGATGGAACGCTTCAAGTCTATAGTCTCATCAGTATAAGAGCTAGCAATAGAAATTATCCGGTACCTTGAAACAATAATTATGTATATAGAATTGTAGAGTTGTCCTAGCGTTGTCCAGCGATTCTCCAGATGAAAGCCATAACATTCAAATGCAAACCATGCAAACACCTCTGCCGTTAGAGCGGCTACATCTACAGGTTGTCCTTCCATCGACAAGCTTGATAATTTACAATGAATGCTTGCAGTCCATGAAAGTCAAACTTCATAGGTCTTTTCAAATTATTTTCTGCTTTCCAAGTCCAGAAAAATGTCGTTCGTACTCGTCTCAGAACTAATGTAAAGTGCAGCATGATGGCATCATACGGTCTTCAAGGGTCACGTCCCATCCTCTGCGTGCAATCCTAAAGCATCTGGAGTATGATACGCCCATTCATATACTTGAGCATGGTAACAGTATCAGCAATTCCCCTAGAGCTTCGTTGGCAACAAAACTTCCGGGCTCAAGGAACTCGACACATGTGTGATTCGATCGTCCCGCTAAAAACTGCTAAGATCGACCAGGGCTACTACCCCATCGGAGTCAGGGGCCGCAGTGGGGTTGGTGGCGCCCTCAGACTGAGCACAGCCCAGACAGACGGAAGACCATCTTGGCGCTTGTATCCCAGTCTAGACTGAACCATTGACAACGGCTCTAATAATAACATTTAGGACCCTGCAGCTCTGAGGCCTCCCTTGTTGCGTGTGAAGGGGGTTGCATTCTTAATTGCACCAATCATCAATTGACTCTTTGGGACATCATGCCTTGCACTCACTTCCAAAAGCCACAAGGACGATCAATGGAGCTCGGCCGCGTCCGATTCTTTCATGGGCAGAGACCTCTCACAATACATGACGTGCCCTTCACATGGGGTTAAAATGTGGCCACTCCCTCCTGGGCGTTTTTTTTGCGATTCAGACTGTTGGCAGACTGTGAGGGACCTTATTCCCTCAGAGACGCCAATGTCGGCATTTACCACTGTTCTACTCTATTATTGACTTGTTCAACCTTCCACTCCTTATTGGGACTTCCTATGATCTTTCCTTCATCATTTTTGTGACCCTTTGCATCGGTTTCTCCGACCAACTCCATTCATTATGTATTACAAGCGCAAAAATCGACCCATATCAACAGCATTCTTTCTGGTTGTCGCAATCTACTTTTTCTTCTTCTGGCTACCTAAAACGCCAGCATATCGAGGTCATTTGACAAAACCAATATCCCGGAAAGACAGCACTGTTCGACAAGATGCCATTCGTCTGAATAAAGTCTCTGAGCGATATCCTGTTACTGAGTACATCCCGCTTCCAAAAAGTGCAGCGAATATCCCCCGAATTCAGCATAACTTCCCTCAAGAAAGCCGCAGCGAGCGCAAGGCCAGACTGAAAAAGCGCGATGCTGTGAAGGAGGCGTTCCTCCATTCCTGGAATGGATACAAGGAGTTTGCGTGGATGCGAGACGAGGTGAAACCCCGCAGCGGTGGATATGAAGATACATTCAATGGATGGGGTGCCACGCTAGTGGACTCGTTGGATGCGCTTATCATTATGGGACTGGACGACGAGCTCCATCTGGCTCTCGAGGCTATAGCGGAAATTGATTTCACAACAACTAAGAGCAGGCAAGTTCCAGTCTTCGAGATCATTATTCGCTATATGGGTGGCTTTATAGCTGCCCATGACTTGACCGAGGGCAGACATCCCATCCTGCTGAAAAAGGCCGTTGAACTGGGCGAAATGATTTTCAATGCGTTTGATACGCATAATCGCATGCCTCAGGTGCGCTGGGAATGGACAAGGTAAGCTACAACCGTGAATTGTGTTTAATCGCACGTAATGCGCACTAAAAGCTCGATATTGACAATGCAAAGGTCCGCCAAAGGCCAAGAAATTACACCATCAGCGCGCACCAGTTTGGCGGAGATAGGCTCCTTGACAATGGAATTCACTCGCCTGACGCAATTAACCGGAGATCCCAAGTACTATGATGCGGTGCAGCGGATTATGAACGAGCTTGAGGTCGGACAAGACAAGACCCGGATGCCTGGCTTGTGGCCAACATGGATTGATACCGACAGTATGGACTTTGATGACTCCGAGTTCACTATTGGTGGTTGTGCAGATTCCGCCTACGAATATTTGCCCAAAGAACACATTCTCCTTGGCGCCCAGACAGAAAAATATCGCCGGATGTATGAGAAAGCCATTGCGACATTCAATGAGAATCTGCTCTTCCGAGGAATGACTAAGGACGAGGATCAACATGTTCTCTTCACAGCCAATGTTATTGCAATGAGAGGTGACTCGAAAACCTTCCAGTACGCGCCTGACCATCTCAAATGCTTCATGGGTGGCACCGTGGCTATTGGAGCAAAGGTCTTCAATAGACCAGAAGATATGTATGTTGCCCGAGGACTTACAGATGGCTGTGTCTGGGCATATGATGTTATGCCTACGGGTATTATGCCAGAGGTATTCAAAGTCAGTCCTTGCAAGCATATCGATTACTGCCCGTGGGACGAAGAGCAGTGGATGTCAGATGTCATACTACGATCCATTGACTCGGAAGAAACTCGCGAGAAGGCAGAGGAACGTATCGAGACCGAGCGTTTGCCTCCTGGTGTGACTGCTGTTAAGGACGCAGCGTACAAGCTCAGGTACGCTTTCATCTCACATACTCGTGGACTCTTGTACAGCTTACTAACCTACCCATGCAGGCCCGAAGCCCTTGAGTCTCTCTTCGTTATGTATCGTATTACTGGCGATAAGACTTTGCAGGACTCTGCGTGGCGCATGTTCAAAAACATCGATAAAGCAACCCGAACTAAGTTTGGCCATTCTGCCATCAACGATGTGCGCCATTCGAGACCAAAACACGAGGATAAAATGGAGAGCTTCTGGCTTGCCGAGACTTTGAAGTATCTCTATCTCATCTTCTCCGAGCCAGATCATATCAGTCTGGATGATTACGTTTTGTATGTTGTTCACTTGGTGTTTTTTCTTACCTGTCTTCGCGTGGTCCTCGCAAGGCTCTCGCACCTAGCTAACATTTCCATAGGAGCACCGAAGCCCATCCTTTCAGACGGCCAAAGACCTCTAGCTAGTGAAACATAACTCGGATTTTTATATACAGTTTACATCATTCAAGTGAAAGCAAAGTCCATTGAACAGGACCGGCGTCATAGTCATCAGGATTTGTATCTCGTTTGAGACATTTTTCGTCCATTTCCCATAGCAAAGAAAACTCCAAAGCTGGTTTTCTTATTCATTTACTTCATAAATCAAGGGCCTAATCGAAACTATCCAAGTCTCACCTCATCAAGGAAATCAAACTAAAGCTTGAATGGATGCATGTTTATTCTTGTTATACATAGGTGGAAACATCAACGATATGTTTTTTCAAGTCTTCCCGACTGCTCATCTCCACCTCATCCTCATATTGAATCGAGTACTGGACCTCCTTATGAATAACCATCTTATCCGTGCCCTCCCCGTTACCCCGGTCAGTTGTATCACTCGCATGTCGAATATGCGGTCTCGGCACAAGCTCGATCAAATCCGACGTCGTCAAAAATGAACTTCCTGACTCAGTCCTCGCACAATGCTTCTTCACCTTATCAAAATTCTGGAAGCTCTGTTTCTTGCCGGGTGTACTAAGCGAGAACATCGATCGACTCATTGGCGCACGAATCGAGTCCAATATAGAACTCTGTCCATCTCTTCGATTACCCAGTGCCGCTTGCGCATGGGACCTAGTATCACTCGACGGGCCAATACCTGGGCTCTGATTTTGTAATGGCCCCAGCCCATAGTTATTCGCAGCCGGATGGAACAGTGATCTTGATCCTGTGCCGGCTCTTTTCCTCTGCACCCTTGACTGCGACACCGATCTCGAAGCGGCATTTGAGCCAGATCCAGATCCGGATTTCGAGCCTTTTGTCCCGTGTGATCTTGATGCGCTACTTTCCAGCGTTGAGTCACCCGCCGTGCCGTAGTTTGTGCTGACCGCTGCCATAAACGGCCGCAGGCAAAATACGCTGCATGCAATGAGGGCGTAGTGGAGCTCGACTTGCATCCAGACTGTTGGTTCGACGCCGGCGAGGGTTGTGTCTTTGCTTTTGAGGGCGGTGCGGAGGGTAGAGATGTGAATAATGGAGAAGATCATCAAGCTGGACTTTGTGTAAGTTTTGGGTTTGGGGATTTGCTTTTGGTAGTGAGATCGATTGGCATACGGGAAACGGAATATGAATGCGAAGCCGACGGCTAGTTTGCGACGGAAGGACATGAAAAGGCCTTTCAGGAGTGCCACGGCTAGGATAAATAGTAGGACTTCAGTGATGACATCGAGGGCTGCGATGAATTGCCATCGTCTTTCCTATGGTTGCCGCGCGGTGAGACCTAAGCTCCATGGGTTGGGTGGAGTGTACATACCAAATTGTGGCATTGACCACCGTCACTGCGCCAGGGTGTGTTCAGCTCGCAATTGACTAGAATTATGAAGATGGCTGGAATTACCCAAGCAGTGCACAAAGCCAGCGTCGCCCAGGATGCCCGGTTATGTGGTTTCTGCGGTGTAAGACGGAGATATATGGCGACAATACAGCATTTTGAAAGATATATGATTATCAGTGCGATGATATCGCTTGTTGCGAGTAACTAGCTGTTCAGTCAGGTGCCGCATATGCAGTAGAATTGCCGACACTTACTGCCTGGATCTGGTTGAGTCGGCCATCCTTTAATAGCGATAGCGATGTACCAAATCCGCACGAACAGGCGTAAAAAACTAGACTCGACTGCACCACAGCAATAGCCTATATAGTATTTCAATCCCTGATATTAGTACTGCTGCTCGGGTAATCATTCATTCAAACCCGACATCAAGCCCTAACTCACAGTCGCACCTAGCAAAACCCAATCATCGCGCGCAAATGGTGGAATCAGCATAAGTCGCACATAAAGTCGAATCAAGAAGCACGCCAGCGACAGAACCAGCCCCAGTGCAGAGGTGATAATCAACCAGGCTCCGTGGTGCAAGTCATCGACAACCTCGAAGGGCGGCGACTGGCCAGGCGGCACATACGGGCCCATGGCAGGTGGAAACAGAAACCACCGTCAAAGATGGAATTAGTCTGATCACCCTCTTTGCATCAACCATGTGCCAGGTGCAAGGATGAATACTGTAATATGTAGATATGTAAGTATGAATTGAGCACATCAACATAGACAAGAATCGACAGTGAAGTGCCAAAAGATCGGGGAGCCATGTGGGATGAAAAGGCGGGATAGGAATGAAGGAAGGGGCACTTGATATTTTTTTGGGTATACTCTATGCACAAGATGTTACGCGGATGCCAATTCACGGCTGCGATAACAGTTAAGCTAAGCTGTACTGAGTAGTTGCTTGGGATACGGCTATGGTTGCTTCTGGGGAGCGAGGTCATATGCCGTTTGCCGAACAAGATGCGGGCTGTCGAGTCCAGCAATATGCGAAATGCGAAGATAGGGATTGCGACTCATTCGGAGTGAACAAATGCTAGAGAAGGCATCGGACATGCGTGGCTGGTTCATCCCTTTCGTGAGATGGGGTACAGAGCATGATGCCAATAATTATGATTTTTGTTAAAGCCGAGGCCACTTTGATGGAATGGCAGTTTGCCTTCTGTCCCTCACGTCGAGGCAAAGGTTTGAGCCAGGGGGCGTGGCGGCCCGCTGTAGGGCCGATCTGCATGCGCCCTTGGGCATCAGGCTATGAATCTTAGGTAGGCCATCCGATAGGCCATGTTTGCTTATAAACAAATCAAGCAGGGGGTGTGCAAATACCCGAGACCATTTGGTTGAAGGCATGGCGTGTGGCGAATTGTCTGGGGGATAAGAATTAAGGGAGAGGTTTGTTAAAAGTTAACTTGACGCTCCATATGGGGTACTTCGTGCGGAATACAGAGTGTAATGAAGGCAGGTAGAGTACATAAACACAAAATGATTAGATTGGCGACCTTGTTTGCACACATAAACACGCCAAACATACCTAAGGTACTTTGTTCGTCTGAGTCCTTACCGGTACTTGCTAATACATTCCAACCTTTGCCATTGCAACAAAATTAGACATCCCAAATATTATGTGATTATGGAAAGCAGGTGTAATATCGAAATGAAGGTTAGTGTTCCGAGTACGGAGTACGGATATGACGTTTAGTAGACGCAAGGGTGACTTCGGAAGCCTTTTGCAGCGCAGGCTTGCTGAATACAAGATTCAAAGATTCAATTCATTTGGGAACGATGGAAAGGATATTTTGCCGCTATGAATGTCTATATGTCTATATAAAGTTAAGCTGATGTAGTATTGATTGAACGGCAATTCTCCCATCAAAAGAACACAATTTCAAGAACAGAAAGGAAAAGAGACAGAAAAGATTAGTAGGAAAATGAGAGATGTACAAGAATGTGCAGTCTATGTTGAGCCAAAAAGCAATCAAAAGAAACCAAGACAAAGGAATAGGGAAAGAAGAAAATCTTGGAATGAAACCATTCCAGGTCCCAGGCAACTATTCGGCCTTCTTCGAGGCCTTTGTCCTGGCCCTCATCATCAAGTAGACCATGCCGTAAGAGCTGATGACAAAGATCACACAAATTGCTGCGTCGCGCCAGCCATAGAAGTAATCCTTCAAGTTCAGGGAATACAGGTAGTCATTTCCACTGCGGTACATGCAGACCCGACAGTCCTGTGTGTCGGTTGGGTTGACAAGGTTAGAATGAGACCCTGCCCCTTGCAGGTAAGAGCTGAGGTAGGATTCGCAGGTTTGGCCGCTGGGTGGGTCAAACAGGGCGAATTCGCTCTCTTTGCATTGAACATCCACGCCGAAGATGTTGAAAACAAGAAGAGACCCGCTGACATAGGTGAATGGATTGAGATAGTAAAGCCAGTACCGCCAGAAGACTGTGATTTGACCGTAAGGAACGAGCATACCACAAAAGGCAACAATAGTGCCGAGGATCAACGGATTCGCTAACGCGGCAAAGGTCGGGTTCGGGGCGTAAGCAGCAATTGCCTGACCCATTCCTGTGTAGATGAATTCATACAGCCAGATAACAAAGAATGACGCTCCGGCGCGAGTCGATGCTTTTGGGAAGCCAACTGTGTAATAGAAGCAAACGAAATAGAAGACGGCGCAGACGCAGAGGTAAGGAAATTCCGAAACGATGAGTCCAGTGACAAATGCCTTCCACGAATAAATGCGGCTCTTCTTCTCGCGAGCATCATAGATTTCGCGACGTGCGATGAAAAGTGGTTGCAATTGACTGATGACACCGGGCGAAATGAAGATAATGTTCCAAATAACGAAAAGCCGTAGCTGCAAATCGCCGACACTCTCTCCGGTCATCCAGAAAGTGAAACCGTTGAAAAGACCCAGGATGATGTGCAAGACAAACTTGTTGTTCACGTAGGGGGTGTTTCTGTACATGGAAACGTTCATCCTCTGGGTGACTATTTTTGCTTGTGTCCAGAGGGAGGTCGCGAATTCACTCTTGTCATCGTCAAACCCTGGGGGCTTAGCAGTTGCATCGGAAATGAGCTTGTCCAGATGGCCAGCCATGTAACTGTGCTGAGATGATTCGAGCCACTTCTGATGCCATTCAACACCAGGGAGAATATTGCCCGAGACAACATCGATCATATATTCTGCTGGGTTAACCCCGGGGGGGCATGGCGCTCCAAGGTTTCCAAAATATTCCTTGATACAGGAACCATCTTGTCCGATCTCACCGAAATATACCATCTTTCCACCCTTTGCCAACAAAAGAAGATGGTCAAACTGAGAGAATAGTTGCGCAGAAGGTTGATGAATCGTGACCAGAATCGCTTGCCCATGGTCGGCAAGCTTTCGTAAGAATCGGATAGTGTTGAATGCAGATTGACCGTCTAGACCAGATGTCGGTTCATCAAGGAAGATCAGAATTTTCGGTTTCGAAACCAGCTCGACTCCAATAGTCACTCGTTTCCGTTGCTCAATGCTGAGTCCGGCACCGACTTGACCAATCAAGACATCTGCAATGTCATGAAGCTCGAGAAGGTCAATGATGGTATCAACGTAAGCCAACTTTTCTGCTTTGGGGAGCTCTTTCGGTTGTCGTAGCAAAGCAGAGAATTCGAGGGCTTCCCTGACCGTGGCGTATGGTTCATGTACATCGAGTTGCTCGCAGTACCCAGAAGACCGCTGGAATGAGATAGGGAGGGGACGACCGTCAACCAAAATAGATCCATTGATTGTGCCTTCTGTCTTACGCTGAGCAAGAACATCCAACAAAGTGGTCTTTCCTGCTCCACTGGATCCCATCAGGGCTGTCATGGACCCAGGTTGAACCCAGCCATAAACTTTGTCTAAGAGAACTCGGTCTCCGGTGGGTGTGTTGACCGTGTATGTCAGGTCCTTCCAAGTGAAGATCGAGGAGTTTCGCTGCAAATTTCCAGGATTTTCGTTCTTTTCATCGGATTTGGTAGCTCCCTGAGGGCCAGGCTGCGACTCCTCATCCGATGCTGGAGCATGATGGTGTCGCTTTTCGTAAGGAATAAGCATTGAGGATCCTGATTCCGAGCTGTCGCTCCATAACATAGTAGAGGCCACAGTGATGAAGACATTGAACGCCCAAAAGGCCCAGATAATGCCGAAGTTCCGCCAAATATGAGTGTGGGAGTAGCTGAGAGCACCAAGGTATTGGTCACCAGTGACAAAAGTGGCACCAAGCGGGGCGCCCGGGACACCTGAGCACGCCTGATGGTCAGAGTTGTTATACCCATCACCACTTGGAATCAAGTTGCTGCCAGCACAAGGAATAATCTTGCCATGGAACTCATTTGCCGCAAGAGCCTCGAAGGCATAAGCCAAAGGATTGACGTAGAAGATCCATCCAAACCACATATGCATCTGCGGTCTCTGGATCATGTAACCCGCGTAAACGACGAGGGCGGTGATGAGAAAACCTGAGATCTTGGAAGCGGCATCAAACGTTGAGAAAAGAGCACCAATTCCGCGGAACATTTGGGTCAGGCACATTGTGGTGGCGACCAGAACGATCCAATAGGTGAAAAATTTGGCGGCATCCATCTCAAGTCCGGTCATAAAGTACAGAACCAACGAAAAGATAGAGATCTGGAATAGGGCAATAGGGATATCAAGAATGATCTGGGCAATGCAGAATGCGGCAGGGTGGAAAAATGCGAAGTGTTTGTGCTTTATAAGTACTGGGCGACCAGTGAAAGAAGCAACCACTTCTGCCATAGGAGTCAGAATTCCGTTGTAAAGGACAGCAAAGAACATAGATCCGGATTTGATGAACAGCCCAGAGCTGGTCGGTGAGGCGTTGTAGAACAAGGATCCAACAATAAGCGCTTGAACAAGGGAGGAGATCTGCTGGATCGCAAAGGTGGCTTTGTCGTTCCAGATGATCTGATATTGACGGACAATACAGGCCAGGACTTGCTGGTAGAGACTGACAGTGAAAACGCTACCGCTGTTGAGGGACTTGTGCTTCTCAAGGGCAACGGTTTCTTGGAAGGCTTCGGTGCGTTCCTTAGCGGCGACTGTGGTCGGATATTCTTCCTCCTCCTGGATCATTTGCTGGAAAATCGGCGAGGCTTCGTAAAGAGTGCGAATGTCACCGGCATTTCGAGGGAATGAGCTTTCATGACCGACTTGGATCTCACGTTCGGTGGGCACCGTGACACCGGTAAGAAAGTCTGCCACGTTTGCACCTTCACGACACACAAACCCAGCACTTTCAAGGAAAGGTCGGGCTTCAGTCATCGGACCATAGTATATCTCTTCTCCTTCGTCCAGAACCAAGACTTTGTCGAACAAGTCATAGATTCCATTGCCTGCCTGGTAAAGGGTCACGATGGTTGCCAGGCCCAGGGTGTCAGTCAATGAGCGAATACATTTCGCCCAGTCGAGTGCTGAGCTTGCATCCAAACCACGCGTGCTGTTATCCCAACAGAAGACTGAACCGCGGGTGGCCATACACTCGATAATCGAAACACGCTTTCTTTCACCGCCCGACACGCCCCGAACGTACTCGTTTCCGACTTTCGTGTTGGCCGTATGAGAGATGCCCAAAGACTCGAGGAGAAATTCTTTCATATCTTCTCGATAATGTTTTGCTGTCGGCAGATCTGAAGGCCGATTGAACAGAACCTTGTTCTTGGTTGCGAAGTCCATAGTGTCACCAACGGTCAAGGAAGGAAAGAAGATCTCATCTTCGGTGTTCATCACAATCTGGCCTCGGTATGGTTCAGCTTCTTTAGGATCCATTGTCCCGAAGTGCATATCTCCATTGACTGTGTAGCCGCGGCGGCGGTTCGCCAGGAGTTTCAACAAAGTCGTGCAACCAGATCCGGGACGTCCCAGAACCAATAGCATTTCACCAGGTTTGACGCAACCATGGCTGTTCACAAGGATCTTCTTCATGGGAGGCTTGTGGCGGAGTCGTCGGAAGTGGTTCACAAAATCGAATTGGGAAAAGACGTTATGATTGATGGCCGAATCAGCTGAAGGAACCTCCACATTGAGGTTCCGCCAGGTCACACCTAGTTCGCGACTCTTCAACCCAGCCTCGATCTCTCGCTCATTCAAGCGGCGCACTTTGTGGGCAAGGGCCCATTCTTTGACTTTCGGCTCGTGTGCATCCGTGTCCGAATCTGACTCCTTGTTCTCGTCCAGGTGGCCGGGATTGTCGGCGACAGTGGTAGCACTATCGTGTGGCTCCCGTTGGGAGCTGATGCTGAATGACAATTCATTCGGCTTGTCAGATGAAGGCTCCATGGCAATGTAATATTCAGCCAAGCAGTGAGCACACGACCTAGTTTAGTAGCGGGGAAAATCGCCATTATATATGTCAGCATGGTGTCTCCAGGGCGCCAAAAGACGGAAATAGGGAAGATCAAATTAACGGAGATAGACGCGGATTTCTTAATTTCACGCACATCTACGCTTTATGCGCTAGACTCATGGATTTACACCAAGCGCCGCATCACGTGACGCGGATCTCCAAATAGACTTTGGCATCAACCAATCATCTTATATCCGGCGCGAGTGGAGTCCGATCTGGGGGATTTCCGGCTCTATCCGCCGGTATAACGGACGTGGCGCGGGAGTGTCAACTTCGTGGGATTAGATCTAAATCCGTACTTCCGCTGACTAATATTGTTCCTGGTAATAGCTCCGGAGTAACTGAACCAGTCCCTTTTGGTCTGTCATTTTCTTCTTGAAGTTCAAGACTCGCATCGAAGATCAGAGAGGAAATATCTTCGGAACTAAATGAGCTCTCCCCTCGATACCCCGCCTCGGCCGGCTGTCTCGCATGGTCACCCAGTTCCAGCACCCTCGAGATGTGATCGCCGCATCTCGAAAGCGTGTGAAGAATGCCGGCGACGCAAAATAAAATGTGACGGTCTTCCCCTCTGCACGCCATGTACGGAACGAGGCTTGTCCAATTGTATTTACCGTCACAAGACACGTGATCGGAAACGCAAAGCAATCAATCGAGAGCGACCATCTGCCAGGTCTTTTGACGGAGAAAAGAGACAGGTCCAAGAGACAGATTCCGACTCTCATACTTCAAGCTCAGTGCCCCGAACCCTCCCACGCATCACCAGACGTGTCTCATCCCTTTCATCTCAGCAGCCGTACCAGGTCCACTATGGTGCATCATCGAACGTTTCTCTACTTAACCACCTCTATAAATCTTTCAATCCTCTTTTTGGTGGCAACTTTCTGCTTCGCCGGTTGGATCATTTCTGTGAGTCTCTGGGCCAAGAGGGCTCCGAGATGATCGGGACCGACATCACATCGGAGACCTCCTACAAGACAGTTCTACCGGCAGATGAGCTCTCTTTCTCAATAGCCACTGAGATCCTGGAACGCTTTCTCGCGGTCCACTGGTTTTTGATCCCTGTTCAGCCGCCAGAAGTGCTAAGATCTGATCTCCGTGCTTTTTACGGCCTCGAATCAAGTTCTGAATTGAGTAGTGTCCAGCAAAGAGCATTATTACTCGTGCTGGCCATTGCCTCTCTTACCACGAGACACCATGCAATGGCGGATGTGCTCATTTCCCAATTCAACGAGTCCACCATACCTGACGATGACAATCTAACGACGATATCTATACAAATAGATTGCCTTCTGATAAGCTTTCCTCCCTTTCCTGCCATTTCAATATCACTGACTGGTATCTCAGGAATTACGCTTACTACTATACCGAAAAAGGACTCTTCACCAAGGCATATTTAGCAATAGGGTCAGGGATTAGGAAAGCATTTTGCGCTGGTTTGCATAAGGATCCGCCGCAGGGGTCAAGGTCAGACTTGGAAATGGAAGAGCAAAGGAATCTTGCTTGGGTTCTTTATAATTTCGAAAGGTAACAGTTTCTCGTCCTATTCACCTATATCGCACCCTTTTTAACGATATCCATAGCTGGATATGCGTTCACCTAGGGCGCCCGAGCTCTTTCAGCGCAGTCGAACTCGCTGTCCCACCGCCCAAGGACACTTTCCTTCTAGCACTAGTGAAACTTTCGGACATCATGAAAAGATGTTCGAACGAGATCTACATTCCAACTAAAGGCTCCGTGCTGCCTATTTGGACAAGCGCAGTATCAATTATGTCTGAGTTACATGATTACGAAGACAAAATACTGGCTACTCTCGGTTTTGGTCTCCATTATCGATCCTACGTCGGTGATGCAGACGCACGACAAACCATCCTGACTACCTGTTCGTGACTCATTGAATTCCATGGGAGATATATCAACACATCATCTAACAGACGTTCATAGTATATTTAAACATCTTTATCCTTGTTTTTCGACCCTTTCTCATCTTCAGCGGAAAATTGAAAGCTAAGCAAGTCTCTTCTGAATCTAGTGATGACAGGTCTCGTGTCAATCCACCCTGGCTCGAGAAAGCCTGCGGCTATGCCCTTGGCGCCACCAAGCGGTTAATTGATTATATCTATGTGGCAATGTCGTCGAACCAGACAGTAAAGGTATGGCACTTTGGGGTCGCTGCAGGAGAGTTTTCGAGGTCAGATTTGATTCTTTTTCTTCTACATAGAGTCTGCGCTATACACACGTCTTTCTGGAGAATTGCTGCGCCATCCTCGGCTACGAGATATTGCATGATCGCAACAAAGTGGCAGCCAACGTTCCTTGGATCACCAAAAGCCTTGATTGCTTATCGCAGATGAGGCCTGGCGACTCAATCCAACGGATCATAACATCTTTCGAAAATTTGCTCGCCGCAATCGAATTAGATACTGCGGGCGATGACACTAGAACGACCGCGGGGGTCTTTGTCAATGAACATATGAAGGCCGTGGCAAATCTTGCCTCACCAAACATGGATGACCCGTCTACCTGGACTCAGCCGAAAGACGACATAAATGTACTATATGAAGCCACGCACTACATTCCTTTATGAGATGTATACATAAAACAATCAATTAAATTCTATAAGAGGAAGGGCAGGACCACACATTCGCGGATAAAAGTTCTATATATGCTGCCACATGTATTAAACGAGGGCTTCATTAAGCAGTTACAAGCCTAAACTCGAATAAGAACGGTCTTGGCCGCTCCGAGCCTGTACTTTGGGGTTTCTAAAATTTGTCTTACGAGGCCGAAATTAAAGTGAGCTGGAATGAGCTGCCAAGCCTGCAGCTAGTATGCAGTTTGATGCTATACAAACTGCACCCCTCAGTCAGCTACGCCCCAGCGAGGCGGTATTTCAATCTGGACTACAGTTGCGGTGTGCTAACAACACCTCACGTTGCAGCGAAGATGATGGAATCGAACCCTCGGCTCATGGAGGGAGAAATGAGGCTAATATCGAGGTACATCAATATGGACTCGATTCCCAGATTTCAGAGAGATTAGACTACGATTGGCCATCTTCCCTTAGAATTTCAGTATTGTAGGATTCTAATTAGACCTCAATTATGCATACCCTACATGCTATTTAAGACACTCTCAGTTTATTTAATCAATAAAGTAATGAGTACGTAGATTCAGTAAGATATATACCCGACCGTGCTAGTTAAATGCCATGCAATTTATTTATAGACATAATAAGCCAAGTCACCCCCGGTGGTTTCTCGAATGGTCAGCCCGTTCCCCATGAAACTGAACCGGTTCGGGCTCCTGTAGTCAATGTCGAAGTCTTCTGCCCGGAAGTCTTCCAGTATCTCTTTGTAGTGCAAAACACTGCCAGCATACATAGCCGTCACTGGCCCGTCCGAGTTTCCACCGCTCTTATACCACGACCGACATCCGCCCGCCCATACAGTCTTGTGCCGATGGAACTCCTGGGTGTATGCGTTGTAAGCACTGACTGCTTCGGGCTTGACTGTGGCCGATCTGGATGTTATATTAGCTCGGAACATCAAGTGTTTCAATGAGTTTGGCTTACTTGATATCTTCCCTGGCAATCTTCTTGCACCACCGGAAGACCCAATCTGCTGTCGCATCCATGGCGGCTAAAAGACTTCCGTGTCCGACGGGACAGTTTGGCCCATTGAAGATAAAGTAATTAGCCATGTTCGACGCACAGATGCCAAAAATACGACTCTGGGGTTTCACGCCATTGATCAGCTAAGCGAATCCCGTCCTTCCCAGCCAATTCCCAGGACGGGGAAAAGGTAGTGTCGAACCCAGTAGCACAGACGATGATGTCGAACTCCTCTGCCTCCATCAACCCACGCGTCCGGATACCCTTTTCCGTCACCTCCTCGATAGGACTGAACTCGGTAGACATATTCGGCTCTTGCAGAGCCTCGAGGTATCCATCGCCTGGCGTGATACGCCGGCACCCAACTTGCCAGGATGGAATGAGCTTTTCGCACAGTGTGGGGTCATGCTTGAGTCCCTTTTCCATTGTTTCTTTGAAGCCCTGGTAGGCGGCTTCTTGCTCGGGGCTGTCCCGGAGGAAGGAAAGGAACTGTTTATTGAAGCCGTGCTCCACAGTCTTTCTCAGGCGGAAGAGGGCCTCAGGGTCCTCCCTGAATTCTTTCTTCTGTTGCTCGTTGTACTTGAAGTTCTTGCCGTCGGGCGTGAACTCGGCTGCGAAGTTTGCTGCGATCCAGGTCGCGCTGCGGACGTAGGTCGTGATGTGGGCTGCGCTGGATTGCATCTGAGGGAGGATCTGGATGGCGGACGAGCCGTTGCCGATGATTGCAACGCGCTTGTTTGTCCAGTTTAGCGTTGCATCCCATGCTGCGCTATGGACTAGTTTTCCGCCAAAGGACTGGATCCCTGGGATTTTGGGCCAGCTCCATTTATTGAGAATGCCCGAGCCGTTGATGAGGATATCTGCTTCGTCCTCTTGAATGGCGCCATTGCGTTCGACGTTAATCTTCCATTTCCCGTTGTCATCGTCCCAGATCGTTGATTTCACTTTTGAATTAAAGCGTATGCGCTCGTCGAGGTTATACTTGACCGTCGTTCGTTTGATGTACCAAGCCAAGGTGGAAGCGATCCCATTGCTGGGGGTATTCGTCTTCTCCTCAAAATACCCCACAATGCCATAATCACCGGATATACCTCGGTACTTTATAAGTACAATCAATGTCACCAAAGCCGTAGAGTTAGAGATCGTCCTGCGATATGTAGAGAAACGAAATAGCTATGGATGTGACTGGACGACCGGAAATCCCCCTCTGCAAGTCACCCCGCAAGAGTGTAGTGGGGTTCTCCACGCTTCCTTAGAAGTTATCTGTTGCGTCCTTTTCTAGGTTTAGATCAGTTAACCGGAAATTACACTTCTGCACGTTCGGAAGTTGCATGGAAATACATAAAGTGTTGAGCAACAAGCCAAAAGCTGGCAATTCTCCGGAGTTCTCTCGATTGATAGACCCGCCTGAGAACCCTTTCTCAAACTTTCCCTCAGTTACGGCTGGCCATGGCGAGGCACCATGGCAAACTTCGAAAATATCCTCCGCAAAAGCAATTCCCACCTTTTGCTGACCAGCAGGCAAAAATTCGCGGAAGTTCTGAAAGAGATAAGGTCCAGAATATGGGCTGCGCGACCCTTCCAGGTGCCTTCCCAAGGGTTTCCTTCGTTGAAGTAATACACATGGGCATTGCCATGCCAACCACGAGCAAAGGCCAAGGCAGGCGCGAAGAACATGATATCGTTTAGATAATCAAGAATTGACAATAACTAGCGGATTACCGTCATAAGCTGCTAGGATGCGGTCTGCCTCATTCGGATGTGCCGAGAGAACGGTGCGCATTGCAGCAGAAAATCGCTTCGCGCAGTTGTTTTTCATGTCGGATTCCAAGACTGAGATGATGCTTGACTGCGATGATAATGTCAGCCATTTTCAAAGTTCACCTTCAAAGGAGGGAAGAGCCTACATCAGTTTGAGCGTCCCCGATCATTAAATAATGGCACCAAGCCTTGCCCCGAGGAACTTCTGAGATTTTTCCACTTCGGCGAAGGTAATATCCGGAAAGACCAGGTCTCTATCAATTTCTGGCGCAGTCAGAGCGGTAGGAGAAATCTTAGCAATGATTTGATTCCCTATTGTCTCCAGAAAGGCTTGAATTCTCGCCTCTGTCGTAACATTTGTGAAGCCCAATGCCTCTATCGCTCTCTGGTAATAGTTTTCCAGGACTTCATATGGCAGGGCTCGAATAAGCAAGAATGTACCACTCATTGCTATTGCACGCTTGAAAAGCGGCTCATCAGAATGAAGATGGTATGTCGCAGACGCTTAGATGAGGTAACTTTCGTATACGACCACGATGATGTGGATTTTTTACATCCTCTAGCACTCATGCCTGCAAGTGTCACGTTCCCTGGGTCTCCTCCAAAGTCATGAATATGCCTTTGTACGCATTGCATTGCAATTCTCCGATCACGTATCCCATTAGTTGCTTTGTACCCAGCATTTCGCCGCTCTTTAGATGTCATAAATCCGAATGCGCCAAATGGGCTACACTATATCCAGTAAAGGGGGGTGGAAGCGGTGTACAGGGGGGTGGATCTAGGGAGAGGGTCTGTTTAAAGGCGACCCCATGTCCCTAAAATCCGGTGTATATGTAGAAATGCAAGATCTGTGGAAAGACAACAACCCCTTTTTTGCCAGGTCAAAAACACCCATGGTCGTGGTAAGTGCTCCGTAGTAGTTCATTAACCCTTCTTAGTTCTCCGTATTTGGCGCAAGTGATGCATCAGAAATATAACGGGTAGTGAGTGGTTCCGATGCCAACGCCCGTTCAAGGGTTAAAATTGTACTCCGTACCTTTTCCTAGGATTGCGATTTCGTACTTTGTGACGGGCGATCATTTCGAGCTCTCGAACAACATTCCCGGTCTGATAGAACAGACAACAGATCAACAGATCATCTGAAGTATATAAATTGAGATTTAGTAGCATTACAACCCCAAATCTCAGTCTGAATCTCAATATTTCTCCAAGTTTAGAGTCCAACACTGAATGCACTCACGCCTCCCTTGGCATGCAAGGTTCCAATAGCCCCATTCCGGGTAGAAAGAGAGACAAGGGATGGCAGCCTTCCAAAAAATGAGATTCGAAAGTGTCATTCCCGATCGGAACAGTTGCCACGCCCTTGATCAAACATCGATGTGTCATTCAGAAATGTTGGCTCTTTCTCCCACATGGCCCGTGAGAATTTTTCCCTGGCTATGCCTTGCTCCCACGTCAATACCACGCTTTGATTCCTGCAAGGCAGAGACCACGATGATCCAGATCGTTTGGGTTCTCTCCTAATACCTTCTTCTTTTGGTGACCATTGCTTCTCTTGGCTTTGAGGTGTTTTTATTTTTTGCAGATACATTTATATCTCACATCCTGGAATCTTTCGATTGTTGAGCTGTCTATCGGGGCAATCTTTTCTGTGCGGAGAGTCTTCTATCTTGGAGAGATTCTCCTGTAACTTCTACTTAGCGGCGGCTGCAATCATGACGGCCTTTGACGGATTTGAACGTGACTCGCAGCAGACCATGTCTGGTATTGACGAGGAGTATGTACAGAAAGGTCTCGTTGAGCCCCGATATATGGGTACACTAGCAGATCAGCGAGATATGAATGCTCTTGGTCGAGTGCAAGTTCTGCGAGTAAGCCGCACCGACCAGATTCTTGTTCACTGTTGCTCTCTTTTGGCCATGCTGACACCGTGAAGAGAAACTTTCGGTTTATTTCTATTGTTGGGTTTGGATGCACTTTGATCTGTACATGGGAGGTCATTTTGACGTATGTCTTGGTCCCTGCATATGACGAACGCAACTTACTGACTCTATTGAAAGCTTGCTGTCGGCTGGTTTGACCGATGGGGGTACAGCAGGTCTGATATGGGGGTTCATCGGCGTCTCGCTAGGGTTTAGCCTTGTCTATGCCAGCATCGCTGAGATGGCTTCAATGTAGAGATCTACTGCCTCACTAATCCTCAATAAACTGCCAATACTGATCGATCTTCAAATAGGGCCCCCACTGCTGGTGGGCAGTATCATTGGGTGTCAGAGTTTGCACCCAGGAGGGAACAAAAGTTCTTGAGTTACATCACAGGTACCTCAATTGACTCATAGGCAAGGTTCATCAACTAATATTTATGCTTAGGATGGCTTTCTGCAATGGGATGGCAATGTGCCATTGTGTCCATCGCATACCTCGCTGGCACAATTATCCAAGGCCTAATCGTCTTGAACCAGCCAAACTATGACTTCCAGCGCTGGCATGGCACAATGCTAGTAATAGCCATCTCAACATTCTCAATCCTGTTCAACACTTTTCTAGCCAAGAATCTCCCCTTCGTGGAAGGGCTGATCTTGATCATCCACGTTGTTGGCCTGTTCGCCATCATCATTCCGTTGTGGGTACTTGCACCGCGCAACAATGCTCACGCAGTCTTCACCACATTTAACAACGGGGGTGGCTGGGATAACTCCGGGACTGCAACTCTTGTCGGCTTATCCACCACTATCACATCTATGCTTGGATACGATTGCTCCGTCCATATGTGTAAGACCCTCGGAAATGCTGAAATAGGTAGTATGTTTTGCTGATACCCAGAAGCCGAAGAAATCAAAGACGCATCGGAAACCCTCCCTAAGGCGATGATGTGCTCAGTAGCCGTCAACGGCTTGTTAGGGTTCATTATGCTAGTCACGTTATGCTTCACACTGGGCGAGGTCGACAAGGTCCTTGATACCCCAACAGGCTTTCCTTTTATCCAGATATTTTATAACACGACCGGTAGTATCGCCGCTACAAATGCCATGACAGCAGTGCTAGTGATAACCCTAACTGCCAGCACAATCACTGAAGTTGCGACGGCGTCGCGCCAGCTCTGGTCGTTTGCCCGTGATGAGGGACTTCCTTTTTCGTCATTTTTTGCATATGTAAGTCATATCGTTTCCGAAAGTCCGAGATCCCGAGATTTCTTTTCTCCCACGTGGCACCAAAAGCAGAAACTATAGGCCAATATTAACACGTAAACGTCAGGTCACGCCAGGCTGGAACATCCCCCTGAACTCAGTGATGGTATCGCTGATTGTCACAATCCTATTATCGATGATCAACATCGGATCCCAAGTCGCCCTGAACGCCGTAATCTCGCTAACTATCACATCCCTGTTGTCTGCGTATATTGTTTCGATAGGCTGCGTATTTCTGAAACGTCTTCGGGGCGAGCCGCTTCCGCACCATCGCTGGTCACTTGGGAAGTTTGGGATGGCGGTGAACTTTGGTGCATTAGCATTCCTCTGTCCACTCTTTGTCTTTGCATTCTTTCCCTTGTCGACGAATGTTACTGCTGCAACAATGAACTGGAGCGTGGCGATGTATGTTGGCGTTGTGGGATCGGCGTCGATCTATTATCTAGCCCGGGGAAGACACCATTTCATCCCGCCTGTGGCTCTAGTCCACCGGGACGAGAACGATTAAGGTTAGATTGGATAAGGCTGCGGTTTTGCCTCCTTTTTCCTCTGTGGTTAAAGATATTTTCGGTGTGTTTGTACTTGGCTCCCAGCTAAATGGGGGTTTTGTTTATGATGTAACGATGTGACGTATATCGGGTATTTAAGTACAAAGCTGAAGATTTGCTGTCATTGCCATTATTTCATGCGTCTTCGAACAGACCAGCTATGATGACACGATGCCCCTATTTGTGGTGATAGTTACTCGATTTAGAAGCGTTGGAGACATTGAAAACAAGGACAGCAACACTCAACCGGGCCCCTTCGGGATTGAAATTAAGTTATCAGATGGAACCTTCCGCGGGTTAGCTCTCCCTTATGTTGTTGACCCCCTTACGGCCTGAAATTGGTTGTACAAGGTACGGAATACAAGGTACCTAGGTACTTATGTACTTCAATCTATACCAAACACGGTCCATAAACAAAATGAATGGACCGGGACAGCAGCGGAAACGCAGCGCCACTAGTGAGGGTGAGAGTGAGACACGGCGGGTTGCGGGTTCAAAGCCGAACTAGTCAGCTTGCGGGATGCGTATCCAAAACAGCACCCCGTACTACGGGGTACATCGAACCTTGATGTAGGAGTGGTTTCCAGCTACGTGTTATTGTTGATACGCTGCCCACTGATCCCTCTTAGCAGCTCAAGGGGCGATCCGGTGATCTGTTTTGTTTTCTATTTTTCTAGAACTACCTAGCTCAGTCAATACGACCCACTGATTGATCTCGACCGGGCTGGTCTCCCCACTCTGGGACCCGGCGGTTGGGAAATTGATGAGCTAGGAGAGCTGAGACGGGCCAACAGAATACACCACACTAGGCCCGGCTGGTCGGAAAGTGGGGTGGTCACCAAATTGATCCATTTGGTAAGAATGGGGGCTTTGAGGCTGTTTGTGATTACCCCAAATGATCGATCCATGGAAAGGAGATTCGGGTTGGGCATACACCGGTATACACAGGAGAGGATATACTGAATGGAGATATAGGCATTATGTGCTGGCAAGAGAGTGTAACGAAGAAGATGTCAAGATGATGAAATGGATTTTCCCATCTTGTTATCAGATGGAATGACATACTTAAAAAGGCGGACAAGTCCGCTTGCCGTCCTATCTGATTGATCTGATAACCGAGGTAATGTGTACGATACCGGTCACGTTACATAGATTACACCTGTTCAACATTTTCAGTCGGCCCACTTCGGGATCATGATTGCCCATTTCGCAATTTCAGAGCCCCTGGAGGGATCCTGGCACATCACAAAGTCGGTGTATGCACCTTACGATGGGCAAGAGATAGTTTATTCCCAAAGCTCGACCCCCAATCCCGTCAAAGATCAGTGTACGGAGTACCGGTTCACAGGATCCGTCTCCGATATCGCCTCGGCTCAACGCCACAGTGTAAAATACTCCGTAAGCCCTTCATATGCACTGTCGATCTAGATGGATACGATGACCCCAAATGGAGTCAGCACCAGATCCAGTAGTCAAGTCCATATTATTGCTGACACCTCCGATCAACAGTCTAAATCTTGGGGACAATGAAGTTCTTATAAGAGACGAACAAGATGCCGGAAGCAACCGCGTAACATAACCGGTGACGAAGAATGTGGCGAATCTGATAAATCCTTGACTATTTCCGATTTCCCGATTTTCTCCCAACGCTGTGAGACTGTATTTTCTCGTGAACCCAGATTACCGTCATTTTCATCGATTTACCGACGGAACTATTGTCCCGGCAAGGAATCCCTCGGGTCCACGCTCTCCATTCTCATCCCACTCTTCTTCTGCAACGCATGCTCTATTCATAGAAAGGAAAAGGGGGATAATTGTAAATCCCTTTACCACAATCACGTCTCGATTCATATACCCTGGTCTTCCCTTGCGCCGAATCTTGTTCCACTTTTCAGAGACTCCGAACCCTTTAAATCTCCTCATGGGTATGTGCAGGCCAGTTTTCGAGTGACTCACATTCTAATCACATTGATCTAGTTCACGCAATTCTACCCATGCCGTCGGCAACCTTTGCTTCAACGGGGTCCCGTCCTCGCAGAGGCACGTATCAAGAGATCCCGCTGTCCTCGACCTCCCACCCAGACAACCCAATTCCGGAAGAGCCTCGAGGCGTGCGTTCACTCTCAGTGACTGATATCAACTTCAATGTCATCTCCTCCGCCTCATCACAAGACACTGAGTCGACCGGCTCAGACACCCCAGATACCCCTCTGACACCACCTAGCGAGTCTCGCTTGGAGGAAGAATCAGCAGATGAAAAGATTGACGATGGCCGGCAACGACGACGAGCGTCAACCGTGCTCATTTCTCAAAACTCGAGTGATATGAGAAGAGTGTTGGAAAATGTGGGCACAGCAGGCACTCAGAAGCTTCAATCTCTCTGCTGTGGTGGGGGTTGTTGCCGCGGGCAGGCATTGCGTCCTGTAGATGGACCAATCTCGGGCTTCAATTCGGTTACTGCACCTGTTGGTAATAAGGCTTTCGATAGCCTCAAGCTGAACCTGGAACTCCTCACCATGGACAGCGAGCTTTCCAACATTGCCCCGCTCCCAGAGAAGACCGTCTCATTTCGGCCGCTCCCCGCATCTGCGGTTAATATGACCCTAGGCCCCGCAGATCACCCCCCAGAATTTGTGCAACCGCACCCGCCTTACTCGGTCTATCGGGCACCTCTCTACCATGCCCGTGAGTTGACAGGACCCGGAGCCGAGAAGCGCACCTACCACTTTGACATCGATGTCACAGACTATCCCGCCGAAAGCGGGATGGTCGATTTCGTCGTCGGCGGCGCAATTGGCGTTTGCCCCAAGAATAAGGACTCCGAAGTCGAGGACGTTCTCAACCTCTTGGGTGTGCCAAAGTCTATGCGTGACAAGAAGATCATCATGCGCACAACCAACGGCCGCTGGCCTACAATCTGGGGTGACGACAAGCCCCGTGAGTTGATCACCACCCGACGCGAAGTCCTCAGCTGGTGCTCCGATATCCAGAGTTACGCCCCCACCAAGCCTCTTTTCCGTCTGCTCGCCGAGCACAGCAGCGAGCCGAACGAAAAGAAAATCCTCGAATACCTCTCCTCCGCCCAAGGCCAAGGCGCCTTCTGCGACCTCCGCACAAGCTCCTTCGTCTCTCTCACCCAACTTCTAACCGCCTTCCCCTCCTCCCAACCACCCCTCGACCACCTCCTCTCCGTGCTCAACACCCTCATGCCCCGCTTCTACTCCCTCTCCCAAGACCCCCAAATCTCCTGCAAATACAAGGGCAACGAATGCCGACGCCTGGTCGAAGTCGCCGTCACAGTTGCCGAATCCAGCGACTGGCGCGGCGGGTCCCGCACAGGCGTCGGATCCGGCTACCTAGAGACCCTCGCCCGACGAGCCATCGCGGCCGAAGCCACCGGCGAGAAACTCGACCTCCACATCCCCATGTTCCGCGGCCTGATGGCCAACCCGCTCGCCACACGCTTCGCCTCCGACGGGCCCATGCTGCTGATCGGTGCGGGCGTGGGCATCGCGCCGTTCCGTGGCTTCGTGCAGCGCCGTCTGCAGTCCGCCAACTGCGCGAACAAGGTCTGGGTGCTGCAGGGCGTGCGCGACTCGCTCCTTGACGAGCTCTACTCTGGTGAGTGGGGCGTGCACGAGGATAAGGTGCGGACGGTTGTGCAGAGCCGGAAGGGCGAGAGTCGGTATGTGCAGGAGGAAGTCCGACACCAGGCTGATCTTGTTTGGTTCGTGATCAACTCGCTGGATGGCCGTGTGTTTGTCTGTGGTTCGGGCAAGGGGATGGGTGAGGGCGTTGAGGCTGCCCTTATCGATGTTGCTATGGCCAAGGGTAATCTCAATGCCCAGGAGGCCGATATGTTCTGGCAGCGTAAGAAGGAAGCTGGACAGTACATTGCTGTAAGTTTATATGAGAATGATTTTGGAGTGGATCTTGCTGACCTTTTTTTGCTAGGAAACGTGGTAATTGCTTCATAGCTGGCTAGCTTTGACAGGCTATGCCTTGATGGGCATATTCTTATCACGCCCATCTTGTGCGCATATGGTCTGGTCATTTGTTCTTCGCTTCGTTGGTCTTGTCCGTACATATCGTCCTATCCTACTGCATCTGCAAAAGCTTGTTTGCTTCGGAATATGGTTGAACACAATCGACCAGGTTGTCGGTTCAGTCTATTGTTTTCAGTCTATTGTTTTGCAGGCTTTTTGCCTGAGTCGTGTTTTTTAGCGGGGTGGTGAATTGTTCTCTGTTTCTTATCTCGCATCATCAGGGTATCCCGGTCTTCTCGGGTTTTGCGTGAAATACAAGTTCTTTATCCAACATTTTCATTCAACTTGTGTTTCAACGAATCTTATACCGTGGGCCTTGGTGACCTACCTCGTACATACATCCAGCTATCCTAGGGTACTCAATCTTTACCACGTGCTCGGATGTATATATGTCCAGTACAGCGACATGCACTCAGGCTAATGCAATAGGTTCGAGTATGTGCACACTCAATCAACGAGACCATATATAGAACCCCGAGTATACGGCCCCGACAAGCAACTACATCTAGTCCCCACTTGCGGACAGCACATAAATGCTTCTACCTTCATAAACAAAACAACCTGTTTGAACGAGTCCTGAACTATTTCCATTTCAAGGGTTGAACTTTCAAATCCGCACGTTCCTGCGGCAGAACAGCCACCCTCCAAACAAATAAGATCCCATATCAACACACCCTTCATTAATCTATATCCAAAACAAGAAAAACAGAGAAAAGACCCAAATTCCATAGATCCCAAACCCCAACCCAAAACCCAAAACCCAAACCATCACCAATCATGCAAAGCCCTCGGCACCAGGCCAACAGGCATAGCGCCCCCAGTAACCGGCGCCTCATGCTGAAACAAGTCCTGCTCAAACCCCTGCTGCGCATAGGGCATCAACTGCTCGAGACAATTATACCCCTCGACCAGCGAATCCAGCACCTCAGCCGCAGGCATCAGGGAGAGATCCATGCCCGGCCGGGGGAAGATCTGAGCCTTGACGTCCGGAGACGAAGAATGCGACTGCGAGCCGACGGCCTCGGTATATCGGCGCTGGACCTCGCCGACGATGCAAGCGATGCGGTAGGGGAGGTTATCGCCGCTTGGGGCGAGGTGGAGGAGGAAGCCGCGGACTTGGGTGATGAGCGGGTCGGGGATGCTGTAGTCGCAGAGTGTCAGGGCGGCGTAGCCGACGATGTAGTAGATGTGGTCGATTAGGGCTGGGGCGGATGCGAAGCGGGTTTGGAGGAATTTGGAGATGATTAGGCGGGCGTTGCCGCAGATTTCGGGGGCGAGGCGGTCGGTGTCGGGTTGGAGGCGGGTTGCTGTGCGGTTGAGGAGGAGTTGGCAGAACCAGAGGTTTAGTTCGAGGGTTGAGTCTTCGGTGTTGGCTGTGGTTTGTTAGATTGGGATCCGGGGGAAGGGGGAGGGGGACGTGCTGAGGAGATGGGCCCATTCCATTTTCCAGCGCTCGATTTCTTCGTATTCGGATTCTGCAAATTGGAGGCGGTGCTGGCTGTGTTGGAGTCTGAGGGCGATGCGGTATAGTTGGATTTCGGCGACGATTCTTCCGTCTTCTTGTGTGGCGCTTGCGTACTCGAGGATCCGGGTACATTGGTCGAGGTATTGTGGTTGGATGTTGACAGTGCGGCCGTTTGCAAGTGCGGAACTATTGATTTGAGGTTAGACGCTTTATTCGGGGTGATATTGTGCAGGGACCTACTGTAGCTGGGTGGCGCAGAGTGTATTCCACAGACGTAGCTGGGCAAGTAGCTCGTCCGGATTAAGATTATCTGCTGGCAGGGTATTGAGGAAGTTGAATGAGATGAGGGCATGGTTGATTGAGATCCCGCTCAGCAACCAGTCATCCATCAACCCTTCTTTATGGATGGAGGTCGAGTATAGACAAAGCAATGTTAGCGCCTGCAACATATCCGTTGTCAGAGGCGGAGGCCGCCACAACATCCTTGCCACGGCATGTTGTACATGGAGGGATATGTCGCGAACGGTCTGCTGCGGTAGTCCAGGCAGGTATCGTGAAGCCAGGAGACATGCGGTGTTGAATAAGAGTGTGTTTGACCGTTGGATGCCGGATGCGTGATTTATCGAGACCCAATGACCGAAACATTCCACGAAACTGGCAATCTTGTTAGCAGCAAGGTTCGCCGAGAGGTACACAATCAGAGACACACATATCAATCAGTTTCAGGGAGAGCTTTGAATCCACGATGCCCTGAGTGACGATATCTCCCAGGATATCAGCATCGGAGAAGTGATCTCGTTCGCCGAAGCATTCAACTTGCAGGTCTCGAATGATCTGCGCAGGCTTCAGCGGATAGAGAGACGGGGACAAGCCATCAATTGACCCCGTTCCGTCTATACTGTTGCTTCTTGGTTGCGAGGTGGGACTGCATGGCATGATCGGGGAGCGGTTCACCATCTGCCGCATCAGATGGATCATCTCCCCCATCCCTCGTTCAAGAGAGACCAAGCGCTCCTCGATGGAGGGAATTGCCGCTGTCGCATCTGACCAGGTAGAAGCATTGTCCTGAAAACGCTCTGTGGTCTCAGGAAGCTCACATTCAAGCCTTTATGCCAATTAGCATCTGGATCCACCTCCACAAACCAGGTACGTAATAAATAACGTAAAGAATGGAGACAAACCTCAGCGACAAGCAGCGACGACAAGCATGACCGCGAGGATCCACGTCGCAGCGCGTCTTGAGCTTGCGACAGGTATTACAGGCGGTCATCGAGCGGCGAATTCGGCCCTTAGGCCTCACACCCTGACACGCGACCGGATCAATTCTGCTGCCATCCTCCAGGCTTTTGCTCTCCCAGAGAGGATTATTTGTAGGACCGGTTCTCGTCATTGCATTGAATGTTGTGGGTTACTGTAGATACTGAGCAGATCATCTATGTCTGATCGACAGGGAAAAGAGGAAAAAGTGGGCAAGAGGGGGGGGGAAAGCGGTCGATCGACAACTGGACCCTTAAAAAGAAAGAATCCCAAAGACCAGACCTGAAGATCCTGTATCAGGGAGATCCCCAGCCTTATAAAAACGGGATTGGGGCACAGGCGGTTAGCCAATTGCGACAAGTCACGGATTACTGACGATATCGACTCCGCGCAGGTACATTTGACCCTGTTCGTGGCGGAATCTGGCGGACTATAGCAGACCTGGGGTAATCGCAATTGCATCCAATCTGGAAGCCTCCCGGCTTCTAGAAGAGGTAGTGCTGGTTGCAGGATCTAGAAGAGGGGGCAATATCGTATTGGCTACACCCCTGTCCCAATTTCCCCGACGTGGACCGTTGGAGATACCTGGGTAGTTCAGAGAGGGGGTGGCACGATCTACAGTATCTTCTGTTGCCTGTGTGTTGAAGGGTCTTATCATGTTACAATCCGAGGTTATCGAGGCTATCATCAGATTTCAGTCCTTTCTAATCTCCTTTTTCCTCCTTCTCTCGATCTCATTTCCTCTGTTCAGGGTATTCCTCCAGACTTAGGTCTTGGTACTTAGTCTACCGCGTAGAAAAAAGCCATACTAGTTTAGAATCGCCATCTTTCTAAACTGACCACTGAGGTTCAGGACCAAGTGGGGGCAGACCAGAATGCACATTGACTAACATGTGCAATGTCTCAAAGAGGCTATCAGGATTGGAGGGTCACAGCAATGTCGCATTGTAGGTTTCTAGGCCCGGCTAACAGCGGGTTTTCTTGCCGGTTCATACATTAGCCTGCTTAGGCGGGTTTTAGCTTCCTTAGTGAGGATTTAGCTTATCCTGATATCGCCCTCTTTTAGCTTCCTTTGGACTTTATTCTCCGAATGGGCTTCGAAGTTAATATATTGGGCCTTCATCTATTTTACGTTCAGCCTTCCGCAGGGTAAAAAAAGAGGCAAAAGAGGATGTTGCCGGATAATTCGTGACAGCGCCGATCCGAACTCCTAAATTGAAATTAAAGGGAGATCCAAAAGTCGCGGATTCAATGAGCCCTTCGGTCCAACTTTCTGAAAGCTAAACGAAGCGAGATGCAACGTTGCAGGTTGGGGTTTATAAGAAATGCTAATCGCGCAATCCTAAGTGGCAAGGCGGGTGAATATAAAACAGTCGCCCGAGTCAGTTGTCCGTCTCTTTGGCCCCTGTTTGGAAGGGATCCACTCTATGAAAAGTGCAATTTCACGATGCACCAGGGGGGCTTACTGCCTGCCCTTCCGGGTGTAGCCCCTGAGTGTCCTGACTCGGGTTCGGGAGCCTCGGAGAAAGAGGCGGTCAGATTCGTTTAATATCGCATGATCCTGGTCAATTGTTGAATTGGGCGGGCTTGGCTTGTTGAATTCTGGGGTAATCGGCCGTGGGCTGGCCCTGGGGGTCCACAACCCATGTCAACGAACCAAGTGGCGTTCGTCTCCCGCGGCTTATTTGTTATCGGCCCGATTGAGCTGCATTATGCGAGCTGTCATCGCTTAATTTCCATCTGTTGCGTAAATTCTTTTCCGGACTGTGTTGGGGCCGATCGAGGGATGCCCAGAGATTCGCCGATTGCGCCTTGAACGCCTGAACCAGGCACCTAGCAGGTAAGCATGCTTAAGCCTTCCAGGGTTGAGTTCAAGGAACTCACCTACTGAAGTCAATGACAAACCAAAACCCTGCACTCCGCACATGGTGTCCGGAAGTATGTGGGTATGTACGCAGGATGGAGTACTCCGAACATAGGTACATGTCGCCATCGTATTTGGATGTCCATCTTTCCTAGTTGGGGGCGACTTTGTATCTGGCAAAGTAAATTAGAGCATGTTGATCACCTCACTATGCCTCGCATGATCCCCTTGGACAAGATAAACAAGGGTATATGGAATCTTTGGCCTTGCAACCAACACAGCCATGCAGGCCTTCAGTCACGGCGCGTAGAGAAAAGCCACCAAAAGCCACGACCCCTCTCGCAAGCGTGAGGAATCAAGGTCAATCACGCACTGCAGTCAGCTCCATCTGCGCTCTTGATTGGTATGTCTTCGAGAGTTCTCATTCCTGCTTCTCTGCATCTTCCCTGCAGTGTTTGGCCTCGTCCAATAGACTGATGCCATGAAGCCACACACACCCCCAGTACACCCGCTTCCGGGTCCGAGGGCTACCAAACTAGGCGACTTTTGGCCTGGTGCCCGTTGGCGGAGCGCACATCTCGATTTGGGCACCAGCCGATAGTATCGGTGTTTCAGAGATAAGTCGTGATGCTGACGGGTTATACGCTGAGCCGATCTGAGCAAGAACGATATCTCTCATCCTGGATGATAGCCGTCCCGGTTATAATGTACAGAAGACGGGATCCCATCACACCTACAACATATACAATGTCACGACACAGGATCGGTGTTTAATCTAAATTACCCCACCATGCGGTCCAACATCTTATGTACATAAAAGTAACCCGTGAGGATTTAAGCTCGCGGAGAATCACCCGTTTCATCTCAGGGTCCACTATCACAAGGTTCCCGAGACTGGCCTCGGTAATGAGGGGGTTTCTCTATAGGACTCCAGGCTCGGCGTTTTGAAGCTTGGTTCGCCATCCTTGAGGGCGTTGAGATTGAACTACCTGAGCGCTTGGGTAAACTGGGCTACATGTACTACATAGTCTACTGCCTAATACAGCCTATTAGCTCGGGCCTTATCTTTCTTCCCTGGTATACGCGTGCTCATGAATGCACAACTTGGATGTGCATCTCTTCAGTTGCCCATTTCTCTAGTCGCCTGGTGTGAGGCCTTTCTTGAAACTCTCTGCCCCGGACTTTTATGGTCTTTGTGGTGTTTTTGCTCTTTCGTTGTGAGACGGAGAACTCCGAGAAAAAAATATATAACGTCGCCAGCTACTCTGTGCCTCCCTTCACAGTCCAACTCAACCGCTAACACATTTCAGTTCAGCCAAAAAGAATGAAAAGGGTGCAAAAAAATTGACCGACGCAGGGATCGAACCTGCAATCTCTTGATTCGTAGTCAAGCGCCTTGCCATTGGGCCAGCCGGCCTTATTGAAAAGCTTTGCCCAAATGTGCTTTATAAGCGAGTGCAATGTCGGACCCAGATTGACCCACTTAGTGTGCACCTGTTTGGTGTTGGGGTGTGAAGATGAATAGGTCAACGAGTACCTAGATAGTTGATAGATTAGCAACTTGTCAGTAGATTCGGTCCATCTGAATACTGGATGTTGATTTTTAGTACTTACTTTCGGCATTGGGGAACATTAGGTGTTGGGTGAGGTCTATATATATTTCCGGACTTGCAAGAACACCGTTATATAAATAACATCACACATCACACATGACTGGAAATTTAGGCTACGAGACAAGGCGGTGGAATCGAAGCACTCGTTAAGTATCATCAAACCCAACTCGCGTTATATGAGAGCCCAGCAAGAAAGAAGGAATCGAATGGATATACCCAGAGTGTCCCATTGTGGACCAAAATATGATTAGGTTCGAAATTGGACAACGAACAAGTAATGCCCAGTGAAGATAGCTACCTACTGCTAGTACTCGAGTGATGTGTTTTCATCCTGCAAATCTGGGTAGTGTACGTTGTGTATAGCGATATCTTCGAATTCCACAGTGTATAAATCCGTGCAAGCGTAGACCTAGATATGACCATGACCATGGACAGAGGTGGATATCCTAACCCCGAATCTGAACCCAAGGCAACATACAGGACACAAGAACAAGATACACGGAGTAGAGGAAATACATTTTAAAACCCAGAGAATCGACCAACAGATCAATGGACCACATACAACCGATTTCTGTATAACACATGCTATAGCAGAGAAGGTGAACGCCCGAATATCGACAGTCACACAATCCACGAGAAGAAGAAGGGGAAGGAAGGGAAGTGTGATGATTCATGTTCAATGTTGATATCACTGTAGACAAGAGACCACCCAAGTTGGATACAAACGGACACAAACCCATGTGCGGGAGGACATTGGACCAGCGTATAGATCGAACAGCTACAGAACCGTGCCTCAAACCCCGTATCACCAACCAGAGTACTCCGTAGACTGACACTAATCACAAAGTGAGCCCAATCGCTGGTCTCCCAGAAGACCAACCATGAAGAAAAGAGTCGCCGAGATAGGCAACTCACTAGAGCACATCCCACATCTAGACAGTCTGAAGTCAAACTCGTCAACCATGCATGACCATGCATAATGTACCCGAGTGATACATATGCATCTGCTGTCACATTTGATGTCTGATATATCAGATCCCTTCACCTCCAGTCTTCCTCACAGCACCACTCACGTAGTACAACACCTGACTCGGTCACTATTTATGTACACAAATCCGAGCCTCGATACCTCCTGCTGCTTCCACTACGGAGTAACCCTTGCAGAATCGTGCTCCTCAGACTGCGGTGAAGAAATTGACCAGAAGACCTGCCACCTAAGACCATATATACTCCATACTCGTGCAACATCGACACATCACCTGTAAGAACAATCACCCCAAAATGACACGAATAAGCATCCTGCAATCCAATGTCCTCCGACATCATGCGCTGTCACCACCGCCCCACCCAAAAATCTCGATCCAGACGTCAGGGAATTCCCACGAACGTGGCCCTACACGCATCCACGCATCCACGCATCAGAATCCCCAAAACCTGTTTCCAGCTCGATCCCAAACCCCGTCTCACCGTCAAACAATCTACTCACATCCATGGATCGCACTCGACAGAACCCACCTGCTTACGTAGGAAAAGACGCTCTGTACGGAGTCCCTACAATATGTACGGAGTATTCAGAATAGTATCTCGAATAGTATAAGCGGCCATCTCGCCTATGGGGATGACAGACTAGTTCCTCAAGAAAAGCTCCGGACGAAGGACCCGAAAAAGCAAGAACCCAGTTGTCAGAAAAGCCTAAGCGGCGCTATTGACATTAGCGAACGGTGGGTCTGTGTCGATCATGCTGGAAATTAATCGGGTCCGATTCAATAGTTTTGGGATCGGTGACGGGGGTAATTAGAGTGCCGGGCAGGATATAGAAGACAACGGAGTACGGAGTACGGAGTAAGTGGGGAGATGGTATTCAGGGAAGGCGAGGTAGATGGAATGCGTCAACGCGAGGAGAAAAAAAAAAAAAAAAAAGAATCCAATATGTGATCGGGGTTTATTATCTCACATATTGAGATGACCGCGTACTCCGGGCCAATTATCAGATGTGGACGGAGTATAGATATTAAATCGAGAATAGGTGAATAAACCCTACACCCTACACCCTACACCCTCTACATGTACTCCGTATGGATAATCAGGAAATAAGTCATACGGTGAAAGGTCCGATCGACGCGATCCTCACAACCCAAAAACTTGACATGAGACAGTTCACAAAGCCCTGGAGACAGCCGCAGTTGACAGCTCCAATCGCGCCACACGCCACAGTCTGTGAGGGATGTCCGGTGGAGGCAGTGCATCGGTATTCGATCGTACACACATAATATATCTGATATTGCAACTAATTAAAAAAAAACAAAGAAAAGAACTCACGGTTAAATTGTATGTACTCCATACAATGTACTCCATACTCCATACAAAGATACAAAGCGATGAGCGATCCAAATTCACCGCTATATGACGGGTCGGATGCAGCCCGAAATCTGCAAGGTTCCCACCAAGCCGGGCTTTGGTATGACCCAAGAGACCAAGTGACAGAAAGAAAAAGGCAGGGGATGAAAGGATCCACGAAATGTGATTCGACCAGCCTCCCCATGCAGGCTGCACGACTTTTTGTGTTCGGATGGGTTGTCGGAGATGGGTATTTGGGGCTTGTGCTCGTGGCTTGCATATCCGCTGTCCTGTGGGCCTGGGATCGATTTTGGGATCGGTGTTTTGTTTTTGTTTTTTGTTTAGGTAGACCTGGTAGAAGATACTCCGCACATGTGCATGTTTTGGTGACTTTTTTTCCCCAGATGTACGGAGTACATAGTACAGAGTACTCTGTACAGCACATTGCAACTGCAACCCTAAATCCTGTTTTAGGGGATGTATGTTGTTGATATTTGGCAGTGGTCGAGTGGATTGAACCCCCCTCACTGTCCCATTTTTTAATTTTTTTTTGGAGAAATCCCTACCCAAAATGTATGTATATTTTACATTTTCGACTATGTTGTAATAGTATCCCCCCCCCCCAAATATTTCCCACTCTGGACCCCAATTTGATTCTCCGTACTCGAGTTGGCCAAAGCTAAGATCTGCAATCAATTTGGGTGGACTGTCAGGACCGGGTTGTGTCAGGGGCTGGGGAACATAATACCTAGGTACGCGGATATGTCTACTCCGTTCGGCGTAGTGTCATGTACCTCAGTATATCCGATCGAAAATTGCATGCGGACATGGTTCGGACAAGGAACGGGATTGAAGAATCTAGATGGCCAGAGTGTTACAAGTCTGGTTCGGCGTATCAGATGTCGTAGTCCATGTCAATTTGTCAATTAATATATATCCACATTGCAATCAATGTATGGAGTTCGTATGTCAAAGGCGAAAGAAGCAAAAACCCCGACCGGACCCCCATTTTTCTTTTTTTTACAACAAAGGGATCCATTGAGGATTTCACGTGGCACTAGAGCGATATTAGTTCCATGGGTTGGAGTGGTTCGGTGGGCTTCTGGGTGAAAATGAGATTTTAGGCTCAGAAATAGCTGGAAGGCCGGTTCACGGCATTTGAACAGTGCGATTCGGTTGGGGATACTGGAAGATGGACATCTGTGTGTCTGTCGATATGATATCAGGGTCGATCATTCCCCCCTAACCGCGCGGATCCAAAGCATAAGCGCTGTCAAGAGGTCAAAAAGGGGGGTGGGGGTGGTGGGCTCTGATGTTTGGTCCGACGTCATGAAGTGGAAGTGCAAATCAACTCCAATTTAGACGGACACGAAGTTTAATATCCTTGACGCCCGACATCCTCTTTTTGGGACTAAGTGACAGCACACTGCCACACTTCATTTTCGCACGATATTATTTTTTTGGTTGAAGAATCCTTCCATAGAATGTCTGAGGGACTCCCAAATCCAGACTCCGTACAAGGATGTTCAATAAGATCCCCAAGTTAAGATCTTTTATCTGCGTGGAGCCTTGGTGGAGACGGGTTATGCGGTGGACAGCTGAGATCTTTTACGGGCTTTGAAACCCGCACTGTGGCGCTGAATCAAAAATGGAGTGGATTGTCTAAACACCTGAGAATGCAGATTTCGCGTATTCAGCCCGGAACATGTTCAAAAGCAGACACAGAAAGATATCAAATGAGAAGTTTCCACCTTGGCCCTGATTTTCCAGACGTTCCGTGGTCAAAGAGAAAAGGGTATCGAAATGTGTCGGAAAGTCTCCCGTACCGGACGGCATGATGACATGTAGAGTGAAGTCCAAATGAAGAGAAAGAGGAAACATTAAAACCAGATAAAGAAAAAAAGGAAAAAAAAAAGAGAAATGCCAGTCTATCGCCGTATCCTCAACCCCATGGACTCGTAAATGAAAAAAAAAACAAAACCTCCCAGTCGTAAAATGAAGAAAAACGCTGACGTTGCGAATGCCGTGGAACGTTGAAAATAAGAAAGGCCGTTATCGAATCTGAACTGCCAGGCTCAGGTTCATCTAGTGACGAGGAGAAGGCAGGTGCTCCGAGCCATCAACGTCACTAAACGGCGAGTGTCGAGACTCATCCGCACCACGCATTTGATTCCGCAATGCAGGAAGCTGTCGTCGGCGAGCATTGATGAACCAATTGCTAATCTATCCAGACATCAGTATTGACTCGAGCCATCATCATTTGTTATTTTTTTTTGCATAAAAACATACCTGATTAATGGATAGCCCCGTCCTCGTCATAAACATCTGCTTATCTTCCTCGCTAGGGTACGGATGATCCAGATGCTCATGGAACCAAGCCCGCAGGATATCCGTCACGGGCTTGGGCAGATTCCCCCGCCGCCGCTTCGTCTTGGGATCGATGGGATCACCCATGATGCCAAAGTTGGCGTGCGGCACGGGGGCCGGCTCCTCGTAGCCGGGATGCCCATAGGGCGGCTGGTGCATGATGGGGGCGTAATGCTCGCGGGACTCCATCTGCATGGGACGATAGTCGTAGTGATCGCGCTCGGGGTAGCCGTCCCGGGACTGGGTCATGGGTCGACCGGGGATGGTGTCCAGGTCCCGGATCGGAGGGAGGATATGGCTGGGACGAGCGGTTTCGGAGAGGCGCAGGTGGCCGTCGATGCGGTGATCGCGGGTGGTGTATTCGCGGTGGAGGTCGTAGGGCAGTTTGGCGTGGGAGCCTGGTGGGATGGAGCGGGGATCGGTCATCTCGTGGCCGGAGCTGGGACGCTCTTGGCGGGTGTAGTATGGGGAGGTTGATTCAATCTCATCGTGCAGGTGGGCGGGGAGCAGCTGTGCGAGGTCAGTCTGGTGTCATCCGATCTGGGATCCGGGGAGCTTACCTCGCGAAAGGAGGGGAGGGTTTGGTGCGGGTGTCCGGTGGATGGCTGGGTGGTTGTATACGAAATCGCCATATCGGTATCTTTGTCCCGGGGCTGTGACATAGAGAGCAAGACTCGAGAAGTGTGTTTCCGTCTCACAGGTCCTGAGAGCCAAGGGAAGGGGGAGGAGAGAGAGCTGAATTTACGTGGACATGGTGAAAAGAAAGGCCAAGATTATATGCAAGGTTTGGGGATGAACATGTAAAAAAACCCCAACTCGCCCCTCCTAAATCAAATCCAATTAACCCAAAAAAGACATCCATGGAAACGCAAGAACAGGGGGGGCCGAAAAAATGACGATCGTGAGTGGAGTCCAAAGGAAGCGGAGTCCTAGTTGACAGATGCCATTGAGATCGAAGCCTCTCAGATCTGGACATGTATACTGTGCCTGAGTCAGGTTTAATCTACAGAGTCAGGTCGTCTCAGATGTATTATCTGGATTGATGTCTTTCTCCTCCGTATGTTCATATTCATATCATTATAGAATTATATTATCTTTGATATTAGTATATGTAGAGTATTCACATCAAGTCACATCTGGACTGTTAAGGGAAAAGACACTTAAATTGCCATGGCCCAGCGAAACCAAGATTTGAGGAAAAGATCGCCGAAGGGCCCCCCTTTCCCAGTTCTCACTGGTTCCCAAGACGATCGCGTTCCGAAGAGAGCTTAACCCGGGATGGAGAGCTGGGACGAGGGGCTGTCCACGAATCAGAAATTCCAGAGATGACGCCTCTCGATCGGCCCAGAGCCTGTCGCATCGATCGATACAACACGAGAGGAGCTAGTATTGGTCCATCAGAGTCCACTGGCAACTCCACTTCCTTCGAGAGCCTGTGGCGTCTCTCAGCCTGTTGCCATTTTTTGCTCTGATCAAAATCGGAGTGCCCGCTTTAAACCCATCTTTTTTCATGCGCTGGCCATTTTTCTGATTGGCCTGTGGCTCGCATATGATCTCTCAAGGGACACGGTCTCTGCACCTGTCATCGATCTGAGAAAGTGACAACTCTCCACTCAATAATTGTCCCAGTGGAGTCGGAACAATGGACTCGAGGGGTTGTCATGATTGGTGGGTTCCTGGTTTCCTGTGCATGCAGGCTGTCTGAAGGGTCATATTCTGTGTCCATGATCCCCAATTGGTGAGGTTCCCGGAAAGTGATGAGCTCCTCCAGATCTCCGTATCCGCCGTATCCTCCGTATCCTCCTTTCCGTACGAAGTAATCTATTTCAGAGTTCACTATGTATTCACCACAACTCACCACTACTCACCACTATTCAATTAACAATTAAATTTCATTTTGGAATAGCCTCGGATCGGTGCAAGGGAGTTCCCCAATCCCGAAGACGCAGTCATGGAGTCCCCGAGATCGTGCAGGACTGGGAATGCAGATCATCAGATCTCGCAGAGGAACTAGGATCGTCCCTGCGAAAGTGACTGGTCCAAAATGCAGTCTTCTTTTTTCAAATCCCGGGGAATGGCCTTTGTGATTAAATTCCCCTGTGCTCAGAGCGGAGGAATTGCTCCAGATCGGAAGAGATTTGTCATTCTGGTGTGGGTTCGCCGATCGCTGTCTTACTTTTTTTTCTTCTTCTTTTGACTTACAGAGATCTCAATATTGGACCAACCTTATTCTTGACAGTTGAGGTTATTTGCTCTTCTAGAATCAATAGTGTGGTTTTGGGATTGGAACTGGAAAGAAACATTTGTTCTTTTCCTTCTGTTTTCCTTTTTTTTTTCATTCTGGAGACAAAACACCGAAAACCTGAAGTGAGGGACCATGGTTCAACAGATGGCGGTATAGAGTGGGCAGCAAGGCTTGAAATGAACCCCCCCATCCACACTCCCTGGACGGAGTGAGCAGGAACTGTTTCCTGTTCGCAATCTCCACACTTCCCAGTATTCCAGCATAGACCAGAAAAACCAAGTCCCCGTCGGGTCACTGTCAGAACCGGTAGTTCATGCGTGGGATGTGCCAAGCGGGGAGTTCGTGAGCGTGATATGCCTTGGTTTCCGATTGGCTTTTCATGACGTGGGCTCTGTCTCTCTCTCCAATAAGGCCTGGGAGAGAACCCGATGGACTGGTCCTTGGATACATCATAAATGCACTAGTGCCTGACTCGGTGTTCCCATTCTTTGTCTCGGGACCCTATATTTAGAGATCTCCAGACGTCACCTGGATCCGTCCTAGCGTGAGAGGGGAGAAGGAACCACAGTATACTACTTTGTACTTCGGACTGGATATCTTGTTGATCAGAGGATCATGGAGGCAAGCATTTCTTATCTAGGAAAGACCCAAACCAATACACAATGAGGCATACCTAGAGACTGAATTTGAGGTTCATCTGGTGTGTTGGATTAGGGCTTTGGGCCCCGATCGACATCACAAGTACTATGCCCGATATGCTACCCAAGGTAAATCCTGGCTGAGATGAGTGATACATTCGCAGGTCTATACCAGTCATTGATCCCAACGAGTCTAACCCCTACAAGATAAAAGGTGAAATGATCGCTCCAGTTATTAGACACTAGGCGGAAACTACATTCGGTACCGAGTAACGATGTCGTAACCAGCATTAGGTCATCCATCGTCACCCATGGATACCACCTTTTCTAGGTTAAGCATAGATTCTATGCGTTCATCACAAGTGGGAAGCCATTGAATCTCTCGGGTCACATTATTCTTGTAGGAGTGGGACGCTTCCCAATCTACCGGCCGAAAAGCAGCTCTATTGTGCACCTTTTCTGGTCTGCGTTTTTGAAATAGTCACCTATTTTACCTGTCATGCTGGGAAAACACGGAGAGGTAGGAAGCCATAGGGCGTCCAATGGCAAATTGGGGAGCGACTACGGTAGTCTCTGGAGGGATATTCCAGGGTTGGTCCCTGTAATTGCAATGTCATTCAATGCGGTGTTCCTATAGCCCGAGGAGAAGGGTAGAGCTGCAATACTTCGAATCTAGCTCCTTTTAGGCAATAACGTGTGAGACTATTGCTGGTTCCTTGTTGCAAAGAATCACCATGGATCTTATCGACACGGGCGAAGGGTCTAGTCAGTTTTTAATAGCTGCAATGGTATGTCCAGTCGACGCCTCGTGGGAGTCTATATGCCGAGACATCCTTCAGGTAGTGTGCGAGAATGGGCGCTCAGAGGCAAATTCTATCAGGTATCTGTATACTCCGTATATCCACCATAATACAGTTGTTCAAGGTACTGTACTCTGTCACCGAGATACCAACCTCGATCTTTTCTGGCTTAATTTTCACACCAACCGTGGTGAACCAGTCATTCAAGGCCAAATACGAGGTATTAGCTTGATTACAATCTGCACAACCAAGGGCTTAGGGCTCAGGTTCAAAAGGGATATGGCCTTCTAGGACCAAAATCGTAATATGCCAGTGTTTATTATTGAGCATGTCAAAGCTGTTTTCCAGGACGAAGTCTCCTACGCGGTTGAAATTTAGCCATTTCGTGATGTGAAGAAACTACATTCACTACCGCTCCAACATGCATTCACTCCGTCGGAGTCGGCTATTGCCCTTGTATGAAGTCATTATTGTAATAATATAATAAAGATACTCCATGTTTTGAATGGAAATGGTGAGCCTAGATTGATTGTACACAGAACCTACAGAATGATTGTATTAACGTGCTGCTTTAGATACAAAAACACACAATTTCTTGCAGACTCCCAGACAACTGTACGTTGAAATTTATGACCATGGACAGTAGGAAAAGTCTATGACATCTTGATAATTGCGCATAGGGGAAATGGTCACCATACCTAGATAACGGCAATCTAGCTTACAAATAACTGCCGTGCAGCTTCATACTCAATTTGAGGGAATCCATAACATGAAGTTGATACATTTACCAAAATGTATAAAGAACCACCAGTCAAGTCACATACAATCTATTAACCGAAAAGCAAAAGTAAGAAACATTGATGCTAGCTATCAAGGGCCAATCTGTCAGAGAAGCGTGGCGCAAGCAACATGAGACCAGCCTCACATAGACACCAAATCAAGCACACAGTTTCGAATCCGCAACCAAGGAGCTGGGATACAGAATGCGGGGCTCACCACCAGACATTGGAACAGGCACATTGCCACTATCGTCCACAGTAACGCTCTCGCAGGTGATAATCTCAGTCAACTCAGCACCCGACGAGAATCCAGTATCAGGCAGCGAAAGGGTAGACGAATCGGCGCCCGCACCGGCATTCGTCAGAACGGTGATAGTCTGCGAGCCATCAAAGCCCTTGCGCATAGCAAGAGTGTTATCATCTTTGTAGATAGGGGAGTTCTTGAAATGGTTAGTTTTTTGAGTTTCTTCGGCGAGATCTTCCAACAGAATTACATACCTTGTAGGTGGTGTAGTTATCGCCCGTAACAGCCAGGTTTCTGATTCCGTTGGCCTTCGCAATGAGCTTGTACAGCTCGGCGTCGGTGTCATAGCCGGACAACCACACGGCCTCGCGATTGGCTGGGTCCTCGCCACCACTATAGTGCTGCTCCTGTCCTGCGTAGATGATAGGGATACCGTCGGCCATGATAGTGAAGGTGGCAGCGTTCTTGGCGAGGGAGATATCATCGGTGAGGCTGTATTCCCGAAAGAATTAGTTCCCACTAATAAAACAAATGGAGAGAAGAGTCATCACTTACGAGGCAAAGCGTGGGTTATCGTGGTTCTCCAAGAAGGTTCCTAGAAGGGTGGAGTCCGAGCAGGATTCCTTCACCGTGTTGATTCCGTTATAGAGACCTGCGATATCTCCAGAAGTGGATTGGAAGGCGTTGAGAAGTGGGTAGTAGCTGGTTTCCATGAGTTAGCTCTGAAACTCTCTGGTATATTAGATATGTTCTGGGAAAAATCTTACATCGGGTAGTTCAGCACTCCGTCCATGACCTCCTGGTAGGGACAAGTGTAGGCAGCATCGCCATCGAAGATTTCACCCACACAGTAGACGCCAGCAGCCTCGTTGAAGCCGGGCCAGAAGTCCTTCTGGACGTGCTTGACTGTGTCGACACGGAGACCATCAACTGTTTCTTGTTAGTACTAGACATGGCGATTAAGGGGTTCTTGGAGTGAAAGTTCGAAAAATGACTTACTCGAGTAGTTGGAGACCAAATCTGCAACCCAGTCGTACCAGATATTCTGGACATCCTCGCTCTCGGTATTCAAGTCAGGAAGAGTGACAGTATCATCGCCGAGCCAGCAGCCTTCCACAAGGTCTTGGTTCTTGTAATCGGTTATGGCACAGTAGTCGTGGAAGTACTCGGCAGCGTTGAAGGGGTTGAACACGGAGTAATCAACGTCACTTCCTGCGCCCGCATAGCCCTTTTAACCAAATATGTCAGCATGGGAATCAATAAATTTGTGAATAGTTTGACCCACCAGGTGGTTCGCTACGACATCGACCATGAGGTACATGTCACGTTCGTGCAGGGCCGCGGCGAGGGCCTTGAGATCATCTGCGGTTCCGAGGTTTGAGTCAAGAGAGTAGCTTGAGATCAATTAGTATATATGAGGCCTGGAGCAGTTTCTGCTGTGTTCTCTGAGACTCACATATCCTGCTGCCAGTATCCATGATAGGCAGATCCATCTCCAGTATCCCCGGTCAATTGAGAAGTCACGGGAGTGATCCAAATGGCTGTGAAGCCCATTCCTTGGATATAGTCCAGCTGAGAGAAAATCGTTAGTCGTGTGCTATATCAAAGATGGGATTTATGTTACTAACCTGATCAATGATTCCTTGCCAGGTGCCGCCACAGTATTTCTATTCAAAGCACCGTATTAGCCGAGCTCACAATTTCCAAGCTCAACACAGCAATCTTACCCTATCACCAGTATCACAAGCAGCCGTAGTGGAACCATCAGTTCGAGCGAAGCGATCGGTGAGCATGAAGTACACAGACTGCGAACGCCATTCAGCCGGGGTAGCTGCAATGGCAGAGCCAATAAGGCCAGCAAGCCAAGCAAAGCGTTGAAGAACCATCCTGGAAGATACTTAGGAGCAACAGAAGGACAGAAGCGTGATTCTAAACATCCCAACGGGCCCCAGGACACGTCTTTATATAAGTATTCCCAGGAACCATGCATGCAATGGCAGATACACAGAGAATCCCGGAAACCAATAACCGTTTTGATCGGAGTCCGATGAGAGAGACGATGATCTCAAGCCAATGAAAGATACCAAAATCAAGAAAGATCTTCACAGGTGCATCTGGGTAAATTCCCTCCAAATGTCCGCCCCCAGCCCACAGCGGCATTCCCCCCACGGTAGGAAGAATCCTTATTCTGAAAAGAGTCCGTATGGTCCTCAGAGAACACGACATACCCCATATTTGATTGAATGACATATCGTCACCCCGGAATAGCAAGCCACCGAGCGCCTTTGGAGGACGTGATTCGGTAGATCGCGATCCCCGCCCCGGTTTCGCGTTCGGCAGGCGAAGTGGCACCCCATGAGGAGATAGATGCATGTAGCTTGAAGTGACTAGCCTGGAGTGTAGGGTTGCAAGGGCAAACATGTGAGAAATGAAACACCCTTGTCTGACAAGCCCCTGAGGGCGGGGGTTTGTCGAATCAGCGGGCGCGGAGGATGGACGCCAAATTTGCAGGGGAGCCCGGTTGGTAGATGGTGTTGCACCGGGGTTCCTGGTTAGTTTTAGATGATGTCGATCGTTTTTTTACCTTCGGGGTTTAGTCGGAAGTGGTTTGATGTACATGCCTAGGCGTGGGAGGATGGTTCTGGTAGATAGACAACAGGCTAAAAGTCGGGCCGAGATGGATTTTTCCTCTGAACATGTTGGAATAGGCAGTTTTTCAAGGTTGTGAATGTGACCGGACAGTTAATGAGGTCATATCCCTCTCTAGGTGGGATGAGGGGAAAATTAATGGAAGTGAAAGCCAAAGGCTGAAACCAAGACCTTCCTGGGTGTTTTATTCATCGTGCCTCAGATGGGTGCACTTGGATATCCGCCATTGGGAATACTATATAAAGCATGGCAAACTAGAACATCCATGTCGAAAAGAGCACACCTACGGATTTCCTATCATAAAGCGTCCTGTTACCACTTCAAACTCCAGTTCTCACTGAATGCACCTTGTTCAGTCAGCTTCTGCAAACCACCCACAGACAGCACATGCGAGGTAGAGTTATACTGCACTCCAGAAGCCGGCACCTTCTTGCCATTTAACTTAACGGATCCGGGCTTCTTATTCACACCAAGAACCGTAACCCTATCGAGAGGATTCGACTCCTTCCACTGACCCTTTGCCTTGGCAATCAGAGTCGATTTCTCGACGCTGAAATCAACATTCAGTGTATCGGCGGGAGCATTGCTTTCACCGTCATCAAGATAAAGTTGTCCTGATGCAAGTCCATGGCCACTCAGCGCAACGAGCAAAGACCAGGGGGTTTCACGTGCCTCCTTGGTAGTCAAAGCCGGCTCCTGCATGGGTAAGACGCTGCCCCCGCGCACAAACACAGGGATATGGCCAAGCGGGGCGGGAATGGTGGTGTTAACACCAGGCTTTGCGTCCACAGCTGCCTGGGTGTACCAATCATACCAGACCTCGCCCTGCTTGACACCGGGGAAGACACCACCGACAGAGGTAGCTTGAGGCGCGAGCACGGGGACGACCATGATTGAAGGTCCGAGGAGGAATTGGGTGTCGACGGCAGCAAGGGAGGGGTCATTGGGGAACTCCCAAGCCAGGGCACGCATGACGGTGGAGCCAGTTGTGTGGGCTTCGTGGAAAAGAGTGTAGAAGTAGGGCAGGATTGCGTAGCGAATCTTCATTGCGGCTTTGGCGGCAGCTGTAACAGATTCCCAGACATAGGGCTCCTGGGGAATTGCAGAGAGGGTGTTGTGGTTGCGGTAGAAGGGGAAGAAGGCCGAGAGCTGCATCCAGCGGTTGCAGAGTTCTTCGTCAGTGTTGCCGTTGAAACCACAGGTGTCAGTACCGAACATAGGAATTCCGAAGAGGGAGAACGACAGAGCCTGAGGAATGGAGAAGAACATGAATGCCCATCTCGAGGCATTGTCACCACCCCAATGGCCGGCCCATTTACCAGAGCCTGCAAATGTTGAGCGGCCAATGATGAAGGGGCGCTTCTTTTGGTCGACCTTCAAGAGACCATTGTAGGTAGCGTTGAGGATTTGATGACCCCAGAGATTGTGCACGTCATATTCTTGGACACCGTCGGAGTGAGTGGCGTTGGTGGCCACCGCATGGGCATTGAGATCGTGACCATCCTGGTCATGGTTGATCACATAAGGCGGATAGTTGATGTTGCGCACTCCCGGAGTAGGTGTAGTCCGCAAATAGGTGGTGGATGAAGAGCTCGAGTCACCAGTCGCGGCAGCGGCCTGGCTGGAAGATGCTGCAGACGCAGATGCAGCCTCTGTCTTGTTGGTCACCTCAAATCCTTCCGGGTAGTCGTAAATGATGTTGCCAGGCTCTCCGGGCAGCATGAATGGAGGGTGAGATGGGTTTAAGCTGAGGTTGCCAGTTCCACAGCTACCAACGCAGAAGGAAGAAACCTCGTTCATGTCAATCCAAATACCATCAATGGCCATCTTCTTATGCCAGATAACGATTTCATTAGCCCAGAACTCGCCTGCCTTTGGGTGGTGCCAGTCTGGGTAGACGGTGTATCCAGGCCAGACAGCGCCAATGTATTCGCTGCCATCGGGATTCTTCAGGAACACATCGTCTTTGTGTCCACGAGTGTATGTATCATAGCTGGATAAATATCAGCGACTTATTCTGGATGATAAAGTCGAAAGAACTTACGCATCAGAAGCATTCTTGGGGTTCGGGATATAGATGGCAGAATCTATGATGGGAACATAATGACGGCCACTGCTGTGCAGCTTGTCTAGGAATTCCTCGCCCTTGCTATAGGAATAGCGGTGTTCGTCATTGTCAAAGTCACGATATCCATGCATATAATCAATGTCGTTCCTAGTCATGTCAGAATTCAAACGACCTAGCCGCTTGGCAGGCCAACTTACCAGATTGTCTCTAGTGGAATTTCAAACTTCTCGAAGTTGGAGACAACTTCTTCAAGCTCGGTCCAATTATTGTAGCCCCAGCGGCACTGATGGTAACCAAAGGTAAAGTACTGCTGCAATGCCGGCAGTCCAATTGTGCTCAACTGATAGTTCTTGGTGACATCTGCCTGGCTAGGACCAGAATAAAAAGTAAGATCAACGCTACCTCCCAGGGTACGCCACTTCAGGCCTTCGGGCTTCATGATCACCTCTTGACCATGGGCGTTTCTGAAGAAGACACCATGCGAGAAGGAAACGTATTCCTTGGAATGATCAGCCTTCTCGCTTGCAACGAGGGTGTGATGGCCCTTGCCGTTGACCTCATAGTAGCGGGTATCCAGGTAGAAAGGCTGAGTGCCATAAAGATTGCTAATAGAGGAATTAGTATTCATGAAGTCTCAAACCCGGCCATGTCTGGCTTGGTATATGAAAACTTACTCATCAATGGGGTCACCAATGTCGGATGCATAGAGAGTCAAAGTGAGGTTATTCAAGAGACGCAATTGCTGAATATGCTCTCCAATACCATACAAGTTGTAATCTTTGGGCAAGGAGGTCAAAAACTCAATGAACTGGTCCTCAAACACCAAGACCGAACCGGTGGTATCGAAGATTGCATCCCGTGTAGCCTTGCGAGTGACCTTGAAATGGAAAGAGGGCTCATTTGCCCAAGTGATTTCAAGATCACTGTCCTTCTTCGAAGCATGACAGTCGGAACTAGGTCTGGGCACAACGTGTTCATCCAACACAAACCACGAAGAATTGGAGGAATCCAGATAGGTTGGGACGATTCGAACATTGAGACGGTCATTGGCGAGGTACTCAATGGCAAAATCTAGCGAGTCCACGTCCGTACCATAGGCATTACATGGCTTGCCTGCGAGCGTCAAAGTAGCGGTCAAGCCACGCGAAGACTCCTTCACGTTTGATGCCTTGTAACCGGGACAGACAGACTGTGCATCAACGGCATCAGGATCATCAATGTTGGCGATCCGCTGTACACCAGCATCTGCATCACTCGGGATGGTGAACTGAGAGTAGGCCGACGATGAAGTCGGGGTAGCAGAGTGAGATCCCGATATAGAGGCGGAAGTTGCGAAAGCACCGTAGGCTGCTGGCAAGAGCCAAGCACTAGCAAGAATGTTCTTTACACCCACCATGGCAACCAGATCCTTTTGGTTGTCGAGCTAGGAGTCTCGTGGTGACCATACAGACATACCCCAGATCGTTCTTATAAGTTGCGATGGGACAGGAGCGGGCAGGAGCCGGTGACCTCCGAGTCCGGCACAACAAAAAACCTGGGATTCCCCGTTGATTCTCCGATGCAAACGCGTTGCCGAGATGCTTTTGCGGGGTTGGTCAAGCTTTGAGCTAACAGAGAAAGCTGGGGCTGGGCTAAGAGTCCCTTGCGTCAACGCGTGCGACCCGATTGCACTCTGGAATAGAGTACTCCGTTGGGAGTAGTGAGTACAGTAGGGAGTACAGTACTCCCTACCTCGAACAAGGCACTCTATACCATTTCTCACTTAGAATTCTCAGGCTGTTTGGCAATCAACATGTTGATTCGACATCCAATCATTGCATACCAAAGGCGTCAATCCGGATCATGCCGCGTAGGAATCAGGGCACTCCCATTTTCACAATCCCTCTACATGCCCAAGTCATAGAATTTGAGATGATTCTCCTGCTACCTGAAGAAGTGAATAGTGATGAAATGTACAACATAATAGTGCACTGCGTAACAAGATATTTGCGATCATCTCCAATGTCAAGAACGCCGATCATACGATTGCAGACTGCTGATTGGTCAGTTGTCCGACAAATGCCCGTTTGTGGAGCAAATTGTGTACATTAGTACCGAGCACAGACTGAATCCCCCAGGAGAACAAGATTGTCGTAGTCCATGATGCGTCTGCGGTGAGTCCATCCTCACTAGTGGCGAATCTTATCATCCCCCAAGTGCCTATGCCGGCATTCTGTCTGGGGATCAGAGTTTATAATAAGCTCACTTCAGGTACCAGGGATGATTCGGTGAACGCGATGGGAAGATTGGGTTTCTGGAGTTTGGGGTAATTCTGGAGAAAGCTTTCGCAGGAACCTCGGAGTATCTCGTTCCAGGCCAACAGTCTTGATGTATAACACGATAGGCTTCACCCCCTCATGGTAGGAAAGTTTCGATCTCGTAGACCCCCTCTTTGCGCATCGGGAAGCCGACACAGCGAATCATCTCGGTACTTGCGGAATCCAGGCCAAGAGCACACTTGGACTAAGAGAAGCCGTGCAGAAACTGATTGGGTGGTGCAGACATTGGCACCGGAGATGGAGACTCCGTACAGGCTAGCGTTTTCATATTAAACAGGCTAACTGAGCCTGGAAAATGGCGCATTCTTTGGTTCGGTCATTTTGAGCCATGAAGGATGTCACACATAGCCGGCTTGGCCGTGTCAGGGGACTTTCACTTACGGGCCGAGATGCTCACTGAGCCACAGATCATGAGATAGAAGGTCCTTGAGTCGATCTACACCAAGTTAGTGATGCCATGTGAAATCCGAGGGAGGCTGAGGGTATACGAGAAGTCGGGCCGAGAACGAGGGCGTCCCCCCTGATCTAGAAGACTCCTGGAAGCGAGAGGAGCGTAAGAGATCAAGAATCTACGCCCAACGCAGGGGCCTTTGCGGGGTTTCTGTCCCCGCGCCATTCCCCCATTCTTTTTTTTTTCTTTTATAACGACATTCGAAAGTCCCCGATGAAACCTCGCCTTATTTCCTCATCGAACATGAACCTCACTTCGGTCGAGTCTAGTCCTATCCTCTAGACCAAACAATGTCCAAACAACTCAAGTCCACCAAACAAGCATGCGACAATTGTCGCCGCCGCAAAATAAAATGTTCCCGAGAACTACCTTGTGACAAATGCCAACGGCTACTTCTCTCCTGTTCATATAGCGATGTACTGCGTCGCAAAGGCCCTAAATTTCGCACTCTATATCCCCTAGCCCCGATTCACCCTCTCTCGTCTAGAATCGAGGGCATTAAGCAGCACTATCCCGAGCAAGACACCGAAATCCCAGAATATCAATTCAACTCTCCAATCTCCCCGGAGTTCATCATCGCAGATTCACAATTCACCAGCCAAGACTTCTCGGATACTTTTTCCCACCTACCACCACCAGAACTCGTCTCATCACCAGGCTCAACCGACTCTACTGTTGAATCCGCCATTGGCTATGGCTACATCAACCCACAGCCCCACGCACGGCGTCTTTCGTCGCAGATCCTCCTCGCGCATGTCAATGTCTACCTCAAATACCTGTTCCCAATCATGCCGGTCGTGCGCGGGGAGCAGCTCCGGTTAGACTGCCATGCACCGGAACAGCTATCAGCGCGCCGGTATGCGTTTCTAGCATCGCTGTGTGCGGCGACTCATATCCAGCTGAAGCTGGACGGAGCGACGCCGGTGCCGGATCCTGCTCGGTTGCAGAGTATTGGCGCTGGACATTCGTTGATGTCCGGGGAGGAGCTCCTCTCGGAGGCGGTGCGGGCACGCCGGGAATATGACGTTCTGGATGAGCTTAGTACGGAGTCGCTTTTGACTTCTTTCTTCTTGTTTGCGTCGTATGGGAACCTTGATCGACAGGATCAAGCTTGGTTCTATTTGTGTCAGGCGACTTCCTTTGCGTTTACGCTGGGGTTGCATCGTGAGGCGACGTATACGGAGTATGAGGCTGAGGAGGCGGAGGAGAGACGGCGGGTATTTTGGTTATTGTTTATCACAGAGAGGTGAGTTGACTAGAACACTGTGGATGGTATGAAGAGGTGCTGATGTTTATTTCCAGAGGATATTCCCTTCAGCAAGCGAAGCCGGTCATGCTGCGTAGCTCTATACACAAGCCCCAGGTGCTTTGCTCGGAGGATCCTATCTTGGCATATGGATTCATCAATCTGATCAACATCTTTGAGAATCTCACTCCGGGCCTTTATGATTGGGTCTCCGCTGATGCCGGCGAAGGGATCTTGGAACGGCCGCCAACCTCTGCCATTCAATCAAGCCTCTGCAAGCCCATTTCCCTTGAGGGGGTTCTCGAGATTCAACAGGTTGATATTTTGATCACGCAACAATGGCTGCAGGCCATGATGTGGAAATTATCTATGAGCCATGCCTCGCAGGCTGGTTCGCGTGATGATGCAGTTTTGCCATTCCACCTGCCAGTGATGGTTGGTAAAGCTGTGATGAATGTAATTGGTGCTGCCTCTCAGGGGGCCGTTGATGCGCATGGTATTGGAATGGTAAGGCAATCCGAGCAAACATCATTTGATTCCGTCCTAATTTAAATTTGGTTACAGGAACAAAAACTGTTTGATCTAGGAGTTTCTGTTGCCGATGTAACCAGATCTCTTGGACCAAAAGCTGTCCACAGGCTGGCCGAGTCAATTATTGATCCGAATCAGTTGCTGTGGGGTATACTTCACACACTGTCTCAGATTCGGGGCTCACCCTCCTACTTGTTCCCGACATTGTTGGAACGCTGCAGAACTGTTCTTGGACTTGACTGCACAATTACGACCGGCAATTTCCTTCCTATTCTCGGTGCTGCTGTGCCGGATCAGTTGGCTTCGTGGTCCGGTCAGCATGTCTGGGATTACACTGGGGGTGCTGAGGATATGGAGATCCACGATGTCGAGGGCCAAGCTGATTCGGTTCCTCACCCCCCCGTTCCACAGGAACTGGGATTCCAAAATTGTCTTTTGGGATGACAGGTCAGCCTACCAGCTGTTTGTATGATTGAGATGTGGGATTTTTGTTTGATGATACCAAGGGAAGTTCTATAGACGGTTTTTTTTTGTTTTGTCTTGCATAGTCGATTTGAATAGAACACGATTGATGCTTGAATATATTATTCAAACTGCACACAGAGAGTCTTGAGAGGATGGGCTCCCATAGTTCCTGGAGTCTGCCGGGTGGGGCTTTCCTATTCTGGCTGGCACCGCATTTATACACCTTACACCGTATGTTGTCCTCCGTACAACGTACATTTTATACCGTAGTGAGACAGGTACAATAGTAAAACCGTGTAGAATTGGGCTGAGTGAGTAGATTTCAGTCTGCATTTCAATGAAGAAGGAAGAGTTGTCGATCATCATATGTGTCGGTGGGTACATCGTCATAAGGCTCCATCAATGACAAAATTCCCCATATAAATTTCTGAGATAGGGCATGCCCTAGGCTCCAGCAAGGTGTATTTAAGAAGATCTCAGGGGATCTGAAGGTGAAGTTGAACTCACTTGAAATCCGTTATTTCAGGGTGATTATACCCCAATGTTTAGGCATATATCTACCGCTTACTTTGCGTCTCGGATGCCAGAACACCATTTGTTATACCTCTCCCATCGGAGTAATGATTAACAAACAGGAATAGCATTTGAGAAAAAGACAATTGGCCATTCGACATCAAACGGCTTCAGGAACAATCCTAAGCATCGCGTGGCGAATACCAAACCCTGTCTGCTCTCCACTTGTGGCAACACTCCGACTGGTTCAAGTAAGAATGCCCCTGTCTGCTTTTCAATCTGTTGTATGGTCTCTATGATGATCGACCTTCCCTTTCTGCAAAGAATTTGTTGAAATCATGTCAAATCTACATTATTTCAAATTGGTCTCTGAGTTACTACCATTGTGTTCATTTTTCCTATGACTGTTTGGCCGATCATGACTAACTTGTTCTTGATCAGACTACCTGAACCGAAAGGCTTAATTCCCAGGCGAATAGGTGAGTGAATGAGATTGAAAGATGGAAGACCGACTACGTTAGCCAAGCTGGACTATATCAATAACACATTGAAATCGTTATCCAACTCTTCTATTTCCGTACATCCGAATTTGTCTTCCCACTCTCGTACTCTATCATTTTGGTAGTAAATGCAGTATCAATTTAGTCGCTCGTACTCCGTAGTATGCAGCCAATCTCTCCCATTCGATAATATCTCAGGAGACTGGTGTAATCCATGTCTGTGAGTTCTGGTCTGGCCACAAATAGGACTTCTATATAGCATCTAATATAGAATCTGCTTCTATGCAGACTACATCCCGCCATATGGAGGCTATATTTGGATGGCTACACTATCTCCCAAACTGAAGCCGGGAGAACTAGAGAAGCCAGACAAAGATCTCCACGGTGATTGCTTTCCTTGACAGACGCCCCAGAAGATGTCATTTTCAATCTTGCCTTAATAGCGCCAAATCAAAGCGCGAATTTGCAATGCCACAAGCAACATACGATTTCGACGTCGTGCCGATGTTGGTAACAACCTGCAAGCCAGATATTCTTGGATGATGCCGATGGTTATGGGCAACTTTGTACAAAGCGACATATACTCACAGCAGGCTGTAATAGAAGGGCCATACAAGGATCTTGATCCTAAACAAAACCATAATTATATAAGAATGGGCTTGATTCCATTTCGTACTATACACTCCCGAAAAGGTTAGAAGCTCGCATTCAAACTGTCTTGGCATGTTTGTCTCGAATCTCCAATTTGATACTCAGCTTCATGCGACTTACTTTTCTCTCCAATTGCTTAGGATAATGCTTTACTGGTAAGTCCTCCATCACTAGTACTCCCCTATAAGTACCAAATTAACACTTCCCCCCAGATCATCCTCGAAGCTCCGCATCAACCAAAGCTCCCCAGAGCCCCCAATCGGAGTTAAATCTCCATTGAACCTCGAATTCTCAATCACCACCATCCCCAACACAATGGCCTCCCTCAGGTCTCGCGCTCTCCCCCTCACCCGAGCCCTCCGCTCAGCCCGCCAAATCCCAAGACCCTCCCTTAACCTCACACCCACCAAACCCACCCAACTCCGCCAACACTCCTCCGTCTCCGCCGATGAACTCTCCCATTTCTCCGCCCTCGCCAGCTCCTGGTGGGACCCAATGGGCCCCTCCCGAATCCTCCACCTAATGAACCCCCTCCGCCACGAATTCATCGCCTCCTGCCTAGCAGAAGGCACCTCCGCACCCGCCTCCGAAACCCCAACCCTCCACTACCTCGACGTCGGCTGCGGCGGCGGCATCTTCGCCGAATCCCTCGCGCGCACAATCCCCGCAACGCCCGAAACCCCCTCCCCAACACCCACCCGCGCCGCCTCAATGACAGCCATCGACCCCTCCACGAACCTAATCCAGATGGCGCGCGAGCACGCCCGCATGGACCCCACAGTCGACACACACCTCCGCACAGGCAAATTCAAATACCTGAACACAACGCTGGAGGACGTGTTGGCTACTCCGAATCCCTCCGGGGGATCCTCGGCGCAGTACGACGTCGTGACTCTCTTCGAGGTGCTGGAGCATATCGACCCGCAGACGTCTAGCCCGCTTACGTTCCTGACGAATTGTCTGCGGGCGCTGAAGCCTGGGGGCTGGTTGATTGGGTCGACGATTTCGCGGACGTTGCCGTCGTTCATCCTGAATCAAGTTATTGCGGAGGCGCCGTGGCCGATTGGGGTTGTGCCGCGGGGGACGCATGAGTGGAGTAAGTTTGTGAATCCGCCTGAGGTGAAGGGGTGGTTGCAGGAGGGGTTGATGAGGGCTGCTGATACGGAGGTTTCGAGGGGAGGTAGTGCGCAGGTGGAGGGGATGAGGTGGAAGTGCGTGGGTGCGATTTATGTGCCTGGTATTGGGTGGAAGATGGTTCCTGGGAGTGAGGATTGGGGGAATTATTTCTGGGCTGTTCGGAAGGGGGAGTAGCGGTAGATTGATGTTTTATGTTTTGTATCTCTATTTGCATTTGAGCTATTTTGTATATTATTAGATTTTGTGTTTGGATTATTCGGGCTGAGTATTCTTCATGCACATATTGTTTGTCAGATTGTGTAGACATCATTTCGTAAGGGCATTCATATTCATGGACTCATGCCGCCTTGGTCTATGTATACTATAGCTTCATGTCATCTCTCCAGGCAATTCAAAGAATACACCTTCAACCAAGGTGAAGAAAATCTCTCTCAAAGGCAGCGTATATCGTTGTAATGCCTACCGCTTCCCCTTCCCCTTCTTCTTCTTCTTCGAATTAGCAGGCGGATCCGGCACAGAAACAGTTCCTTGTTCAACCTCCTCGCCTTGGCCCTGCAGTCTCTGAGAGCCACTAATGAAGAAAGTCAAGTCCCGATTCTGCTCCGCAAGATCTGCATTCGAAGCCTTGAGCTCTTCAACTTCCTTCGCAAGAAGATCGAGTCGCTGCATCATATTTTGATTCATGGCTTTTTCCTGCTGGAAATTCTTCTCGAACGAACGAGCCAGGGTCTCAAATTTCTCGGCTCGTTTCTCCGCGCGGGCACGGTCGTGTTCCAGCGATGGCAGGGTCTCGATTGTCATGACGTCGTACTTGGATTGGAGTTCCTCGAGGCGGGACGAGGCGCTGGAAGCGTTGATTTCGGCTACGGCAGCGGCAGCGCTGGCCTGTGATGCTTTATCGACTGCGCGCTCGACGACTTCTTCGAAATAGGCCCGTTGACTTTCTAATTGGCTGGTCAGAAGATGGGTGTATTCGATGCTCATGTTTTCGAGTTTCTCGCGTGGGACAGCATCGCCCCAATCTGGAGGATCGAGAGCGCTGTAGTCTGCCGCGGGAAGCTCGAGGAGCTTGCCGTCGGTTTTGTTTTGGATGATGCGGTGCACGTATGCATCACCCACATAGTCCCACACCCGCTGGGAAGTGAGATCCATGGAAAATGCGTGAGCTGTTTCTTTCCAGTGGTCAAAGGCATGTGCGCCATCATAGCGGCCGCAGCCAATAGTTCCACAAATTAGACAGGCCCAGAGGTTCTCTTCTGAGTGGCAAACGCTACATTCTTGTGGTTCCTGGTCTGGTTTGAGGCCTGCGTTGCTTTTGCGGCAGTCATCCTGTGTGTACCGGCACACAGGACAACCACTTCCTTCCCACTTTTGTAAACAGGTACAGTGGAAAACATGTTGGCAGATAATTGTAAGAAGCCCGGTAGTTTCATCCATTCGCTCTAAACAAACGGGACATGTGGGCAATTCGATCAGTGCCGGAGTCGGCGGCGCGAGAGGTTTACCAGTGAGGGTTGCCTGTCCGGCAGAAGGTACTGGAGGTCGAGAAGGGGTCGAGAGCCCCGGGGAGAGCGGACCATGCTCAGAAGATGGTGTTTCGGCATCCACAACTTGAATCTCCACGGTCTTGACAAACACCACATGGCAAGTCTCAGGCTCAATGCTATTAAACACCTTCCCATTCCACTCTTTCTGCCATTCCCGCGCCTTCCGCCCACTCCGGAACTTCATCAAGACCATATACCGATTCGCGCGCGCAGTTCTGATCATCCGGAAATGACTGACTTCATCCATTGTAGTCTCCCCCATGAATCCCAGAAAGTCCGGCGGCGATAGATAGGATGGAACAGCGAGTATACATAATGTTGTACAATCCTCATCAGGGTTCTGCGCAGAGGAAGAAGTAGTCTCAGGAAAAGGGTATGCTGCACCCGTCGCATCTGATCGCTTGCCACTCACGGCAAGCGAAAGGCCCTGCCTCACCGAAGCCTGCTGCTCACCGGGGTGTCGGGCCGCAGCTGCGGAGCCTTTGAGATAAGTTGGATAATCGTCATCATTTCGGAGGTAGGGCGTCTCCTGCGCATCACGGTACAAATGCACGATTCCCCATACACTATCAGCAAGTTGATGATCGAGTGGGATATAGCGTCCTTTTGTACGGTGGCCGCTTAAGATCTCGGTGCCGATGCCTGCAGCAACGAGGTTCTCTTGCTCGGTGGATCCGCGCTTAGAGGTGCGCTTTGGCGAATCTTTCGAGGTGACCATGTCAATGCAGTCAATTGAGACAGCGCCGAAGCGCTTATCGTCTTTGAGCGGGGTACTGCTGATGTAGGAGTCGGTATCGGAGGAGCTCGCGGAGTGAGTGCTTCGTGGTGGGGTGGTCGTGGTGTGGACGGAGAGAGTGGACGTGAGTCTTTGTCGATGGGAGAGTGTGTGTTCTTGGATTAGCGGGGTGTGATTATCAGCGGGGGATAGGCAGCTGGAGCTTGAAGGCCGGCTCCGTTGCCGAAATGGTTGTAGAGCTTCCCATGCGGATTGTATTGCCAGCGATGAGGACTGTGTAGAGCTTGCAGATGAATTTTGGGAGAGCAGTTGCAAGCTAATATGGTAGAAATAAGCTGGCATCCCGGATGATGGCTCGCATCCTCTGGAGCTTGCAACTTGAGGTCCAATCTGTCGAAAGAGGAAGTCATGCTATCCGGTAATCGCGATAAGGATCATGATTACTTAATATTTCGTTATCGCCGGGCTGTCACGGTCAGTCACGCCACAAGTGGTTCCTGGCATACAAAGTGGCAAGGAGGCAAAAAGAAGAAGGGCAGTGAATCTTGCAGGGCTTTAGGAAGTTTTGGTGGCAAAAATGGGAGTAATCACCGAAACGGCCGAGAACAAGAACTGAAAGAGTTGTATACATGGATGAACTGAACCCAGGCAAAATATATTCACAAGTTCTATACCAAGAACTCAACGCGCCGCCTACAGGTTCATCGAATGAACAGAATACTACGAATGATGTATTTTAATTACAAGGAATCGATATGCTGCGTGAGCAAATGTTGCTAGAATGGATTGTAGAGAACTATCTATCACATAGTGATAACAATAAAGGCCGATGAAGGAGAGAAGCCGTCCTCATAGAAATCGCAGAAGCCTCAGCCTCAAAAAATAAGATACCCGATCGAACGCCATGCAGGTTCATGTAGAACCTATCGAAATTGAGAAAAAAAATCATTGAATCGTTTACTGACCGCCACGCAGACGCAGGACAAGGTGCAGAGTGCTCTCCTTCTGGATATTGTAATCCGAGAGAGTGCGTCCATCCTCCAGCTGCTTGCCAGCGAAGATAAGACGCTGTTGATCAGGAGGGATGCCCTCCTTGTCCTGAATCTTGCTCTTGACGTTATCAATGGTGTCTGAACTCTCAACCTCTAGCGTGATGGTCTTTCCGGTCAAGGTCTTCACGAAGATCTGCATACCACCGCGCAAACGGAGAACAAGATGCAGAGTAGATTCCTTTTGAATGTTGTAATCAGAGAGTGTACGGCCATCTTCAAGCTGCTTGCCTGCGAAGATGAGACGCTGCTGATCGGGAGGAATGCCTTCTTTATCTTGGATCTTGGACTTCACGTTGTCGATGGTATCTGATGACTCGACTTCAAGTGTAATAGTCTTGCCCGTGAGTGTCTTGACGAAAATCTGCATACCACCACGAAGGCGGAGAACGAGATGGAGGGTGGACTCCTTCTGAATGTTATAGTCAGAAAGAGTGCGACCATCCTCCAGTTGCTTGCCAGCGAAGATCAGACGCTGCTGATCAGGAGGGATTCCTTCCTTGTCCTGGATTTTGGACTTGACATTATCGATGGTATCGCTAGACTCGACCTCAAGAGTGATGGTCTTTCCGGTGAGTGTCTTAACGAAAATCTGCATACCACCACGGAGGCGGAGGACCAGGTGGAGAGTAGACTCCTTCTGAATATTATAATCGGAGAGGGTGCGACCATCCTCAAGCTGCTTGCCAGCGAAGATCAACCGCTGCTGGTCGGGAGGAATTCCCTCCTTGTCTTGAATCTTCGACTTGACATTGTCAATAGTATCGCTTGACTCCACCTCTAGGGTGATGGTCTTGCCGGTGACTAGAAACAAAGAGATGTTAGCAAGGATGTTTACCAGTCAAAGGGCTTGAGAGCGCCGGAGACCCGGATGGCCAACTCAAGGATGACGGAGTGAAACGTACGAGTCTTGACGAAAATCTGCATGTTGGGCAAGAGATTCTAGAGGGTTTGATTGAATAGAAAGTGATATGACAAGTAAAAAGGGGATAAACGAAGAGCACTCGGATGTAGAGAGATGAGTGGTGAAAGGAAGAGGAAGGGGGAGGGAAGAGGGGAAACAGCCTTATGTAGGAAACCCAGGAAGGATGAGGGGGCGTCTTAGTCAGGTGCAGTGACGCGAGATGGGCTGTGAAAATACCAGAAGATGCCGGATGAGTCAAATAGGTGCCTGGGAACAGCCTCTCACTTGACGCCACCACTTGGAAAACTCCGACTGAAAGGCATTTTCTCGGGTTTAGACTATTATTAAGGATTATCGGATTCTATAGTCTTCCAGCAATATCCGAGGAAATTTAGAGACCAGTTCTTCCCTCTGTTCTACGACATCTGTCTATGTCCATCACGACCAGGGGTGATGACGTTGAGGTGCTTATCGCGAAAAGAGGGGGTGGGACCATAACGGAGACGCTAGTGTGGCCAGAAGGTACTTGGTACGGGGCTGTACGCGGCAATTGCTGCGCGCCTCCGGGTACCGGGTACCCGCTTCCAAACTTAGTATCAAGGCCGGATTCAGGTTCACCGCCAACTCCTAAGGGACCTTCTTTGTACGAGACCTGACAACATACGGAGTACGGAATACATCTATTCACTACCTAGGTATATTGACAAGCAATAGTTCATACTCTTTTTTAAAAGTTAAAAACTATAGTCGATTGAGATATCCAGAGAGCATCGAAGCCCATGGGCAGTATATAAACAAAACGCTCTCAAACGAAAAGCCCACCCCTCGGACGCCGTTTTCCCCCGGCAAACAGCCATGCGAGGTCACAAAGAATGTGAGTCGGGGCTCAGTCAGCCTGCAACACCCCCCCTGTCTTCTACCACGCTCCCAGGGCCCCTGTTTAGCTTGGATTGTCGCCCTGTTCGTGGCGGGTGCCAGGTGCCACAAAATGAAAAACAAAACAATAAACACCTTCGGCCGTACACGGTCATGACATTCGTGATCCTCGTTCATCGCTGAAGACAAAGCTATGCGAAGAAAGGTTTACACCAAAGACAAGAGCAAAAAGCAAAATCCAAAAAATAAAGAAAGATTCCAATAAAAGACAATAATCAAGGAAAAAAGATCCAAGAATGACAAATGACAACACAGGCTCATGAAAAAGCGATATCAAAAGAAAAAGGAAAGTCGGTTTCTGAGGAACCACAATACAAAAAAAGAGCAGAAAAGGCAGAACCTCGCTGGGAGGTGAGCCTGTCGGATTCTTCGTTAAAGAGCGGAAATGGATGCGCTCGCGCATCGTCACGACAATTGTTCGCATAATTCTCATCCAGTTCGTGTGGCGTTAACATTTAGCATGGAAAACGAAAATCGCGGAACGCAGAACTGTATTCGCTGCTGGAAACGGGAGTCGTGATATTTATCATAATCATAATGCGTTTGCGCATCGGGGTCGTTGTCTAGTTGGCGCGAATGACCAGCCGCGACACAAATTTGTTGGAGAGGCAGTCGAAATCGCCCCGGTTGAATTTGGAGCTGCTACGGCCACGGAGGTAGGTCTCTGCCCAGGGGGGTTAGTATTTCGCATATCGACAGGAACATATGGGTGTGACCTTACCATGTTGCTCGACATGTTGGCGGACTTCTGTCATAGTGTTGCAGACATCGGGGTTGGAGTACAGCAATTGGTGGTGCTTTTGCGAGTCCCACTCGGTAAAGGGAGGCAGCTTCTGGGAGATGGCCTGGAAGAGTCCAACGATCACGCCCACAGGAGTGGTCTCCATATCGGTACAGAACTTGTCGACGGCAGCCTGGTCGGGTGTGCGGTAGTGGCTGTCAAACTGCATCTCTTCCCATACAGCAAGCAGAATCGACGCCAAAATGAAAATCGTCGGCCAGTTCTTCAGCTTGTCACCGCTGTACACACTCGAGTAGAGTCCAGACAATTCCTCCAGCACATCCTTTTGCAGCTCACGCCACATGCTAGCCATGGCACACTTGATCTGGAAGTTGATCATGACGGGAGCCATGGTCTTGCCGGAGAATTTGGAGTTCATATTCTCGATCTTGCCAAGGAATCCCTCCTCCTCACCGAGACCCTCAACCATGGTAACGTGCATGGTCAGGTTGTAAGCAACCACCAGCTTCAGGGCCTTGCGAATGACGGGCAGCTTGGTGCGGAAGTAGAAGCGGAAGGCGGTCTTCAACATCTGCGTCAGGAAGGGTGTACCCTCGAAGTAATCGTCAACGAACTTCTCAAAGGTGCCATTGCCGTCGATATGGCGGTCAAGATAATCCGAAAGCATCGCGTGTGAGATGCCCTCCATACCGGCAGAGAGTTTCGCAGTCTCGACCTCATATGCTGTCGGATCACGTTGCATCGACTCGATCCAGTCAACGGTGAAGCACTGCTCGTCACGAACATAGACCTCTCGAGCGTTGATGGGCAGAATCTGGCCGTATCCGTGGGTGATGAACAGGGTGCGTTCCTGATCCGAGAACCCGGTAATGTTGCCGACCGAGAAGCCCATAGTGATGTGGCGCTCATAATCCGCTTTCCAGTCCTTCATGAAATACCCAATCTCCTTGATATCAATACGAGTACATGGCACCTGCCATAACCGCGCGTGGGACGGTTGACATCCCGCACAAGGCTCGCCCTTGTCACACGTCTTCTTGAGGAACTTGCAGCGCAGACAGGCGCGCAACTTCCGTATTTCACTGGCCTGTTTACGCTGATCGGGCTTGAGAGGGCCCTTTCGCTTGCCCACCCGCTTCTCGGTCTCGGGCTTGCCGGTCTGTGACTGTTTGCGCACCTTGGTCTCAGCGGTCTTGGCGGCAATAGGGCTCTTGCGGGACGGTTTGCGGTTTGGCGGTGAAGCAGATGCCTGGGAAGACCCAGATGACCGAGCAGGGGATGTTGACTTCTTGATCGGAACTGGAATCGGTCGGACCATTCCGACGGGGCTGACCGCAGATGGTGAGCGAGAACCTTGTGAAGACGGGTTACGGCGGACTATTGCGCTGCTTGTCGGGGAAGCACCGTGGATACCAATGGAGCTACTATGGCTGTGGCTGTGACTGTGACTGTGGCTATGGCTGTGACTATGACTGTGGCCATGGTGAGTATAGCAAGGCAAATCCATATTGTTCTCAGAACCGGGAGAACCGATCGGATTCGTGATATCCACGAAGCTGCCGTATGATGTGGAATATGAGGACTCTGAAAGGCTGCGGTCGTGCAGGGTTTGGGTGGGGTTGACAAAAACACCTTGCTCATAACCATAATCGAGCGAGCGGCGGTCGACAGTGCTCCAACCGTTATCACTGCTGGACAGGGAACGGACCTCCAAATAAGTATCCGTGGGCGAGCTGCTCTCCAGGACGGGGTGCGGGGCATAAGAAACATCCGAAAGTTGGTTGGGGAAGGTCATCAGATCCGCTTGAAAGTCATGATAGGTGAAGGGCACCATATCAACCGGGGGCATGGGCATAAAAGGACTATCGAGCAAACCGGCGCTCATTTGACCCTGGCCCGACATGAGATCGACGGGCGAGGAGTGCATTGGCATGCCATAACTGGTTGTGAACTGGGGCGCGGCGGACGGGTCTTCGGATGAATATGGAAGGTGGTGATGTTGAGAGGGGTGTAACGGTTGAAATTGCCAATCCACCATCAGACTTGGGTCCTGGGTCACCGACTGTTCCATAGGGTGACCGCTGGTTTGCAACGGCGAGAGACCGTGGGCTTCTTCTGACCGTGGGGGCCCTTGGTCTACCACCGGCCACGTTTGAGGCTGAAGATAGCCTCTGGAATCATAATCGACCCCAATCAGGCCATCACTGGCTATCTCGACATTGGACATGACTTTTTTTCGAGTCAAAATGATCACGGGAAAGTGAAAGGGAAGGGAAAGAAAGGACCAGCCTGGATGAGAGGACCTTCTTCAGAAGGGTCACACAACCATGAAGAAGAGGGAAAGTGAGGCGGTGGGGGGGACAAAGCAGCGGTGAGCGACGAAATGCGCTAGGGGAGTTGATTGTGGAGAGAGGAGAGGGCTGGCTGGATGCGTGGAGAGAAACATGGACCGGTGGTGATACCTTACTGCCACGCATCTTACTAGCGTGCGGAACAGAATTAGAGTCGGGAATTACACGGACAACACGGCTGATCCCATGATCTCGTTCTTAGGTACGGAGGACTCCGTATTGAGATATTTCCCGATCGGGGAATTCGTTGCCTTTGAGATGTCATCGCCTGTCTGATATTGACTTCTTCTTTGACCTCCGGCTACTTTCCTAGGTTCTGACAGATTCTTGTGTTGAACAGAAATCGGATCGACCGTGAGACGGGGAGATCAGTGGGGAAAGGGAAAAAAAAAGGGAAAAAATAGAAACTCAACGTTGAGTGCGTCCGAAGTAGATGGCGTGGCAATATCAAACGAGATCTGACAGACGGATCGTGTTCTCTGTGAGTCTCCCAATAACGAGAGTTCCAATCCAATCAGCGTCTTCCCCTCCATGCCCGTGATCCGTATCTTCCAGTTCGTTGAAGACACTATTCCTGAACAGTCCTTAGACCAGTCCCAGAAGCCGATGGGAAGTTCTGTCGATCGAGGGCAAAGCGTGCTCAACTAGGTCTAGAGGACTGGAGCACCTACGTGGTAAACTAAATCCTGCCAAGTTGGCACGATGAACCCTGGCGGCAGTCCCCGAAAAAAAAAAGACATCAGACAGGTCAGCTTTCATTTTTATCGCCTGGGGCGCATGCAGCAAGGGGTTCAAGTTGCCCATCGCGTGCATGGAATCGAACCCGTCACATCACACATATGGCCATTGATGTTCTGACATGCAGGACTTCACGGAGTTCAATAGTCTATGATATCTACATACAACATACAACATAAGCGTTGAGGCGTGCTAGCCAAATCGGGATAGTCCTCGAGATAAACAAGATGAGAATGGCGGACTTTGTACGGAGGACTTTGTATAGAGCAGGACTTGAAACTATCCGAAACCATGTCATCGTACAGTGGTGCGTTATGTTGTACTCCGGACGTCGAGAAGGCGGGAGAAAGCCGAGAGCGGGGGAGAAAACAAAGAACAATTTGACGTTCGACATTCACAACAAGAACAATAGCACTTCGCTTTCTTTGTAACGCCGCCTACAAAATAGATCCAAGATCCTCCAATTGATGCCATTAGGCAAATCTCGAAGAGTGCGATTTTTACACGCACCCAAGGCCATCGCACGCAAGACAGACATGACTGAGAACCAACCGCGCCCGGGGATCCCGGCCTTGTTCACGCAGCCGCCGCCCATCCGCGACCCGCTCATCACGGAGACAATCGATCTGCAGAATGCGACGTTGGACAAATGTCTGCCATTCCTCAAGGGCATTCACAGTAGTCAGAAGGAGTTCAATGACCATGGCGTGCCGGCCCTCCAGCGGGATCTTCATGCAAGCTATCTCTATGACTCCCTGGAGGATTATCCCGAAGGCTTTGTCGCCATGGACGCCAGTCGTCCGTGGATCTTGTACTGGGGGTTAGCGGGACTGTCCATGCTCGGAGAAGAGACGACTCGGTTTCGCGAACGGTGAGTGCATTGCATCCTTGCTTTTCTGGTTCCCCGCCTCGTTCTCTCCCCATTTACTTTTTTTTTTTTTTGCTTTTTTTTCGATTACTTTGTGTATCCACAAAATGGAGACGTCCAAGCCATTGACGGACTCGGTTGGAAACGATCGTCCCATCTATACATGAAACATGGAAGAATGCCATTCTAAACCTTCGTCTGTAGGGTGATCACCACACTTCGGCCGATGCAGAACCTCACAGGGGGCTTTGGCGGCGGCCACGGCCAGACATCTCATGTGGCGGGCAGCTATGCGGCCGTGCTAGCCCTGGCTATGGTGGGAGGCGAGGAGGCCTTCGGATTGGTGGATCGACACGCGATGTGAGTTGTCACCGGCTCTGCGCTGCATGTGCGGGCTGTGCGTTGCTGACCCAGGTTTCTGGTTTCGCAGGTGGCAATGGCTTGGCCGGTTGAAGCAGCCTGATGGAGGATTTCGTGTTTGCGAGGGCGGGGAGGAAGATGTGCGGTAAGTGAAACCGGGAAAAGTAGGGATGTGCGCGCTCATCTCGCATTTCCCCTCCATGCAAGATAGGGACGCTGTCTGACATGTCATTATTGCAGCGGCGCATACTGCGCTATGACTCTTATCTCGCTACTGGACCTGCCGCTGGCGCTGGCTCCCGGATCCCAAGCGCGAGAGGCGGGATTGGAGAGTTTGACCAGTGGTCTTCCTGAGTATCTCTCAAGATGTAGGCATTGTCCTTGATTTGCCTTTTGGTTGAGATGTGCTAACATTGGCTCTTAGGCCAGACATTTGAAGGAGGCATCTCGGGGAGCCCTGGGTCAGAGGCCCATGGAGCCTACGCCTTCTGTGCATTGGCATGCCTGTCTATTCTGGGACCTCCAGAGGAGATCTTCAACCGGTACGAAAATACTACAGATCAGAATGTTGAGATACTCGTATGCTAATGCGTCCTTGGCAGACACATGGACATTCCCATGTTAGTGTCGTGGTTGTCTGCCCGCCAGTCTGCCCCAGAGGGTGGTCTTTCGGGACGAACAAATAAACTGGTAGATGGATGCTACAGCCATTGGGTTGGTGGATGTTGGCCATTGCTCGAATCCTCGCTGGATGGCACACCGGGTAGCACGGAGCCGTCAGCTCACAGCCTTTTCAGCCGCGAGGGTCTCACCAGATACATCCTTGGATGTTGTCAAGGCAACAATGGCGGTCTTCGTGACAAACCGGGAAAGTATGACAAACACAGCCCCTCCATGGTATATTTCCTGCAGAATTGGCTGACCAAGACCGAAGACATGTTGACTCATACCACACCTGCTACGTTCTCGCTGGGTTGAGTGCGTGTCAGAACCACCACTACCGCACAGACTCAAGTGTCTCCAGCGAGAGTTTCTCATCGTCATTTTCCTGGAAGTCGGCACCGAACCGCGCGCCGGAGAATGTCTTCTCAAGGGGTGATCGGCTGGAGCCTTTGCATCCTTTGTATGTGATCCCGCACAAGGCAGCGGAAAATATGCGGCTCTGGTCCGAGGCCCAGCCCCTCACTATCTAACCGAGAGGGGCGTGAGCCGACGCACCGTCAATTGAAAAAGAGGCAACTCAAGATAAGGCAAACGATTACGAAGAGCTTGATGGTCATGAGTTCTCACAAAAATGTGGTAGATTTCCAGCAACAGGTGTCATTGACAACCACGGGGCACCGAACACAGTATGTACAGTCTTTGGGTTTTGCAACTGCAAGCCCCACGGTCATAGCATGGGAGCCACGAGGGTAATTCCGACCAAGCCAAGGGGATACTGTGACCGAGACCGCGACGCAAGGGATTGACGGGGTCTCTGCAGCTGGATAGAGAGAGCCCGGGTGAAAGGTTGGAGAGGGCCCAAGTATGACTCTAGGTCATAGCACATAGTACCAATTCGCACCAATTCCTATATCGTCTCTTTTTTTTTAGTGTTGGCAGTTTCACCGATCTTTCTCATGAAGTTTCCCTCGAGCTCTTCGGTGCCGGAGTGGATCGATCTCAAATTTACTTTTCACGTTGCCGCCATAGTCTTGTCGATCAATATGAAATCCCCTTTACCCCTCGATGTGTGTTTGCCACGGAGAATGACGGCTGCTGCACGAGGCCCAAGAGGGCAACAACAAATGTCAGTAACGGAGTAATCGTTACTAGAATATGCAGATAAAATCCAACGCCTCCCCTCTGCAATGCCAGCTCATCACTGCATCCGAAAGCCGAGTAACTTTGTCTTGAACTCCTAGGCCGCATGCATCTCCCAGTCTTTGGAATTGGTGGATTCCTATCCAATGAATCTGAACTAACATACATGTCTCGAGCCTCCGCAATCAATCTGACTCTTTTCAGACGCATTCTGCACAACATGAGCGCCTTCCTCCTCGGCGCTAATCACGCATTCGCAAAACTGCGCGTTTCCCTGTAGAAGAGCGGCTAATTTTCTTTCTATCTAATGCGTTTACTGCGGGGCAGAAGGCGAAAGAAGTTGAAGGTAAGAACGATGTCATCGGAAAATAAACGGCTGACTCAACGAGGGGCAGCGAAAACAATGCATAGTCCAGGATTCGAATCCTGGCAAGTTACTTCAACACCTGGGTGATTTACCTTGGATTTGCCCAGGATTTACCTGGGTCTTGCTTATCCTCTTCAGGTATGACCTCTTTATTAATATTTCTGCAGCAAATTGCGGCCGTTGCACTCTCTTAGTCTCCGAGAATATGTTTATGTTTCGATCGGCGAATTGCAGCACAACCAGACCACCTCGACACCCTGTCCCGGATGTGCCTCTACTCGGGTTTGATTCTACTGGCGAAGAGCCATGCCAGCGCATCAGTTCAAACCCGCCGAAAAAGACGGAAACACGTCGAACTAATGTCCTTTGAGTTACTGTTACCTTATTTCCCTGCCAATGCACGGGCATTTGCATCGTCCTCCGTCTTGTACTTTGTTTACATGGCAGAGGTAGTCTATACGTTCTCCATACTCCATACTCCATACCCAGACCCATGTCCTAGGGTCTCGAGTTGAAGTTTGTGAGTGCTTATTGTGTCCTGGACTCTCTGCCCATTGTTTCAACGGGCATTAGAATTGAGGCATTTTGACATTTGCTCCATACGTTATTTTCTTCTTCAGGTCGTCTGCATTGTATGTCCCCTTTCTGCGCTGTCGCAATTGCAATTGGTACTGTGTACACCGACCAGCTCACAGTATGACTTGCGAGGTATCAATACAAATGCCCCACCTGTTGTTCCCCTAACTCCATAAAATTATATCGAAAGCAATGCCCTCGTTTCCCCTCACATAATTAATTTCTTTTAATTTCTTTTTCCGTAGTACGGAGGGGAAGGGCAACTGGATCTGTATATATCAGTATATGGCATTCTTTCAATTCCCTAAAGATCCCCAGTTTTCCTCTGTGTGCATTGCTCTCGCCCAAACCTTTCCTTTCCTCTCCATGTCCCACCTGAACTAGACAACTTTGGCCAATATCATAATCATCGTGCTTTTGTCAGTCCAAAAAACCGCCAACACATCCTCCCACCCCGCCAGCAAGCAAACGCCGTCCCCGTTGGGCATCACAATCCGCATATCCAAACCGCACCAACAACCCATGCCCCAGCCCTAATCCCACCAACAAGCCAATCCCCAATGCGTCCCGAGTAAACCACCGCAATTCGTTGCATCACAGGAAACCACACCCCGTCTCTACCTCTCACCCCAAGCCAAAACCAGTCCAAACCACAACAATGTACTATATCCTCTACCTAACTAGTACGTCCACCCCCCTAGCAAAATCACATGTCCACATGTCCAATTCCCAATCCCATGAAAGTACAAAGTACTAAACAAACCAGGCCTCTGCCGCCGCCGCAACTGGCCCGAACCAATCTACAACGCCTACACCAGCGGGACCGGGTACACCTGCACAGTGCGCGTGAATAACCGGGAATACCAAACAGACAGTCTCTGCGCGAGCGCGACGCTAGCGCGCGAGAAAGCCGCGATGCGCGCGTACCTCATCTGTCGGAATTTCTCTGTTAATGACGGGATGTATCCTGCGGGACATGATGATGGGGGTGTTGTGCAGGGGATGCGGGTTGCTATTGGGACGGGGAGGAAGATTGATGATGAGGTTTCGTCTGGGTCTAGTGTTGGGAGTTGGAGTGGGGGGAGTAGTCCTGAGAGGTGTTGGGGGGTTGTGGAGGCTGAGAGGGGGTTTTAGATTTGGGATTTTGGGATTGGGATTGGGAGGTTTATGATTTATGATGTTTATGACTTTTGATAGATGTGGTTTCTGGTGGTGATTTGGGGTAATGGTGAGGTGGCTTTGTATCTAGATGGTGGATTGGGATTGATTCCTTTTTTGTGTTTGTTTGTGAGTGGAGGGTAGCGATTGATTTATGATTGATTGATGGTTATTGAATGAGATTGATGGCAGTGTAGACAGTTAGTATGAGTTAAACTTCGTATGTCTAAGAGACTCGTATATGAAAGACTATATAGTACTTGGATGTGCTTTCTAGCGCGTGGATTCATTTTCTGGTTTCATTGATATACCTACACGTAGGGTCTTTCAAGATGGGAGTGGCTTGCACTTGGCTGAGGTATCTCGGGGAGATGCCGCAATCTTCATGCTTGTGAGTTCTTTGAAGGCATGTTGGGATATGAAATGAAGACTAAGCTTTTATAAGGTCTGGAGAGTGTTCGAGATCAAATTGATAGGCGGAGTAGGTGTGAGCGATTAAATATATCTGAGGCAAGGGACTGGCTCTTTTGATATACAGTGAATGTAGACAGTCGCTTGTACCCTTGAAGTTGTCCTCTTATTTCTTAAATAGCTTCTTTGAACTGACCCGTACCTTAGTGTTTTATCCTTCACCTATGATTTGAGGGCTTTATTGGCGTTACAGATTGCTCAACGACCTAATAGGTACAGCCTGAGATTATTTATCTCAAATACCAGAATTTGAAGCTTGGGATAAACTATACTTGAGGAAATAGTACAAGCAAATGATAATCAATGGTCTATTAGAAAAAATCTGATAACTAAAGACTTTCGGTAAAATCTGTTAGTGATTTGGCAATGGCAGGAACTTACCACTAATGATTATCATCCTCCTCCATCATAACGTCGCCGTCGGCATCAGCAGGGGGTTCTACTTCTCTAGAGTCTTCCATGTCAGTGATCAAATCCTCAAATTGACTTAAATCTGGCAATGGTCCATAATCTGGCTCCACAGGCAGTTGCCTTTCCCATTCTCTGGTCTCGGCCATTTCTTGCGATGTTGCAGATTCAACACTTTTCAGATACTCCTCAAACTCGCGCTGAGAACGATCGGCGGGGGTAGTGAAAGGAGCAAGGGCAGGAGCAATAATAGGAGCAGGAGTAATAGGAGCAGGAGTAATAGGAGCAGGAGTAATAGGAGCAGGAGTAATAGGAGCAGGAGTAATAGGAGCAGGAGTAATAGGAGCAGGAGTAATAGGAGCAGGAGTAATAGG